>VSMD01117595.1:0-34925 GCA_008750895.1 Mirza zaza | reverse complement strand
TTGTTGCCCAGGCTAGAGTGAGTGCCGTGGCGTCAGCCTAGCTCACAGCAACCTCAAACTCCTGGGCTCAAGCAATCCTGCTGCCTCAGCCTCCCAAGTAGCTGGGACTACAGGCATGTGCCACCATGCCCGGCCAATTTTTTCTATATATATTAGTTGGCCAATTAATTTCTTTCTATTTATAGTAGAGATGGGGTCTCGCTCTTACTCAGGCTGGTCTCGAACTCCTGAGCTCAAACGATCCGCCCACCTTGGCCTCCCAGAGAGCTAGGATTACACGCTTGAGCCACTGCGCCCGGCCTGGATCTATTTTCTAGTTCACTAATTCTCATATCAGCTGTATCTAATCTACTTAACTCACCCATTGCATTTTTTAAATCAATCTTTTATTTCTAAAAGTTGTGTTGAGCCTATATTATTAGGTGCACATGAATTCAGAATTATTGTAATTCTGATTCTTCAAATCTACTTGGTCATTTTTATGCCTTCTTGTTTCTTTCTCATAATTTCAAACTGCCCTTTAATTTCTTAAAGCATATTAAATATACCTACTTTATATTCTGTGTGTTATACTTCCAACATTTTTAGTTTTTCCAAGTCTAGCTTTGTAAGCAGTTGTTTGTTTTTTGTTTGTTTGTTTGTTTGTTTGTTTTTGAGACAGAGTCTCACTTTGTTGCCCAGGCTAGAGTGAGTGCCGTGGCATCAGCCTAGCTCACAGCAACCTCAATCTCCTGGGCTCAAGCGATCTTGCTGCCTCAGCCTCCCAAGTAGCTGGGACTACAGGCATGTGCCACCATGCCTGGCTAATTTTTTCTATATATATTAGTTGGCCAATTAATTTATTTCTATTTATAGTAGAGACGGGGGTCTCACTCTTGCTCAGGCTGGTTTCAAACCCTTGACCTTGAGCAATCCTCCCGCCTCGGCCTCCCAGAGTGCTAGGATTACAGGCGTGAGCCACCGTGCTTGGCCTGTAAGCAGTTGTTTTGCTGGCTCTTACTCACAGTGTCTTATTTCCTTGTATGTTTATAACTTTTTGCCTCAGTTCATGTTCCTTGAAACATTACCTATGGAAGTTCTTTGAGGCCTGATTTAGAGTTGAGTGAGAAGATGTATGTTTTCCTCCGTCAGTCATCTGAAGATTTTTTTCTCCCTTCTACGCAGGACCAAGGTCAAGATAGGCAAGATTTTTTGCTGCCCTTCTTCATGACAAATTTACTTTTTGTTCACCCTAATATTGAGAGTATGTTGCTTGGAATCTCAGCTTTATCTAGGGAATCTCCTATTAGTCTCTTCACATAAAGGTGGGCCCAACCTTTATCTCTGGTCTCCTTCACTGCACAAGCACTCAAACCCATAGCTCAAGTTCACCTGGGTTTGGTTTGGCAGATACTCTTAAGGCGAAAGCTGATGGCAATCTCACTGTTTCTTCAGATTACTGTTTTCAATGTGCTTTTGTACTTTTGAGAATTTCTTGCCAATTCAATGCTTTTGAAAAATTACTATTTTTATCCAGCTTTGTAGTCACTTTCGCTGGGACATGTGCTGTATGTTGTCCAGACATACAGGGAGGTCTGGATGTTTTTCTAGTCCACCCTTTCACTGAGCTGTGTCCTTTTGAGGGTTGGTATGGAGATCTCTGTTCCAACTGCCTACCTTGAATGGGCCCAAGACTTTGTCTTCTCTCCTGGGCACAGCTAAAACCCAAGGGTCTATGTTGCCAGCCAATGTTGGTGAACAGCTTCAAGGCAGCTACGGCTTCAGCATCCTTTTGGCCACTGGGGCTACAGATACCAACAAACTGTGTACTCAGTATACCTGTTGGAGCCAGATGTATGCACAGAAAAATGAAGCCAGGCTCTATGATACTAGGTAGCTTCATCTTCTTGTAGACTTCCACGTTCCATTGCTGCTTCTTCCTCAAGGCAGCTCAAAAAGGCAGAATTTTTGTTTATCTTCTTATTAGTCAGATGCTCACCTCCTCTATCCCCTGATGTCTAGTCTGGTAGGATTCTGAATCTTATTATTAGGGTCATGTAACTAATGGACAATCTATTGAAAGCCATGGACCTTCCTCTAGGAAAATCCAGTGTCAGCAGAATGTAGAGCATCTGATAATTTTTCTTCTGAGAGATTTGGTTTGGGAGCTTAGGCCTCAGCTTTGGTGAACTTCTGCTCCCTCAGGAACTCCCATTATCTGTACAGTCCCCAGGACTAGGCAGAGCTTCATGCTTTGTGTTTTGATTGATTTATTCTATATTTGATTGTTTTCATATAATTGAATATATGTTTTTGACAATGGGCCTATGCAATGTAGGTCTAAGGGGAAGTTTCTGTTTCTTCCTTTATATTTGGATCTGATTTTCCTAACTGCATTTAGTGAACAGCAATTCCTGGGGCCACTGTTGTTCTGACTCTGATTTGTTGTGTTCTCTTTTTTTAATTTTTTATTTGAGAATATTATGGGGGTAAAAGGTTTTGGTCACATGAATTACTTTGTACACTTTGTTTTTTTTTTTTTTTTTTTGAGACAGAGTCTTACTTTATTGCCCAGGCTAGAGTGAGTGCCATGGCGTCAGCCTAGCTCACAGCAACCTCAAACTCCTGGGCTCAAGCAATCCTGCTGCCTCAGCCTCCCAAGCAACTGGGACTACAGGCATGCGCCACCATGCCCAGCTAATTATTTTTTCTATATATATTAGTTGGCCAATTAATTTCTTTCCATTTATAGTAGAGATGGGGTCTCGCTCTTGCTCAGGCTGGTCTCTAACTCCTGAGATCAAATGATCCGCCCACCTCGGCCTCCCAGAGAGCTAGGATTACAGGCGTGAGCCACCGCGCCCGGCCACTTTGTACACTTTGAATCAAAGTTATAAGTGTGTCCATTACCCAGATAGTGTGCATTATATTCGTTAGGTGTGAATTTACCCATCATCCTCTCCTCCCCCCTCCCACCTGCTTGATTTCCGTTGAATTTTACTAACATATGTACAGATGAATGTTGATCATTTAGTTCTAATTTAAAAGTGAATACTTGTGGTGTTTGTTTTTCCATTTATTTTTGTTGTTGCTGTGATTGCCTTTGGGGTCTTCTTCATAAATTTTTTGCCTAGGCCAATTTCTTCAAGCTCTGAGATTCTTTCCAATGCCTGATCTAGCCTATTCTGAAGGCTTTGCACTGTGTTTTATATTTCCTTGAATGAATTTTCAGTTCTAGAAGTTCTGTTTGATTTTTTAAAGATAATTTGAGGCTGGGCTCAGTGGCTCATGCCTGTAATCCTAGCACTCTGGGAGGCCGAGGTGGGTGGATTGCTCGAGGTCAGGAGTTCGAAACCAGCCTGAGCAAGAGTGAGACCCCGTCTCTACTATAAATAGAAAGAAACTAATTGGCCAACTGATAGATATAGAAAATATTAGCCGGGTATGGTGGCACATGCCTGTAGTCCCAGCTACTTGGGAGGCTGAGGCAGCAGGATTGCTTGATCCCAGGGGTTTGAGGTTGCTGTGAGCTAGGCTGATGCCACGGCACTCACTCTAGCCTGGGCAGCAAAGTGAGACTCTGTCTCAAAAAATAAATAAATAAATAAATAAATAAAGATAATTTGATTTCCTTCGTAAATTTTTCATTCATTTCCTACATTATTTTTGTGGTTTCTTTGTGTTGGGTTTCTATTTCCTCTTGTATTTCATTGAGCATCCTTATAATCCATATTAAGAATTCTTCATCTATCATTTCAATCTTTTCATCTTGGTTGGTATCCATTGGTAAGGAGTTACTATTTTCTTTTGGGGGTGTCCTTTTGCTCTGATTTATAATGTTTCCAGAGTTCTTTCACTGGTTACTTCTTATCTGGCTTCTCGGTTGAGACCTGGGGGTGTTAGGCCTGGCTTACGGGCTTGTCTCTGGGTTCCCTAAGTTGGTCTTGAGTTGCCCATGGGGTGTTCTAGCAGGTTTGGTGTACCTCTTAGGTTACCTCTGACCTGCTTTCATCACTTCTTCCCAACAGTGTGTAGTGAGTTAAGTTCCCCAGCTTACTCTTGGTGATGGTGGATGGTACTTCTGAGTATAAATCAGCCACACCATGTTTGCTGGAATTGGAAGATGTATGATGAGCTATATTATTGTTCTCCCTGTGATTGGTAGATGTTTGTATGATATAGCCAGCTGCCTAGATGTGCTTTTGTGTCTGTCACAGATTCTGGTCCCCCAGATGGAGTACTTGAGTGCTTCAAGCTTTAGGAGGGACCCTGTAGCTCGCAGGGGAGCTCTTGATCTCCACTACCACTGAGGTGGGGGAGGAGCAAGGCAGTTTGTGCCTAGGTTGTGGAGCCTGAAAGGCTTTGCAAAGCCTCGGCGGGGCTCAGAGGTTGCTTTTCTTGTGTTTTCAATCTGTACCTGAGTTTAGACCTATTTCAAGGAGTCTGAGCCTTTTTTGATTTATTCTTCAGTGGGTGTTTAGTAAATACAGACTAACCATCTGTTTCCCTCTTTGCCTCTCTATTTCAGTCTTGGGCTTTTTGCGACTCCTTGCATTTCTAATTTAGCCTTTCTCTTAAACTCACTGAGCTCCTTTCCATCTGTTAAATGAGTGGGCTGAATAAGATCAGACATTCTAGAAGCACTTCTCTGAGCACCTTGGGGGCTGGCAGGGACAAAGGCAGGGAGAAGGGAAATGGGAGGTGGGGGGGACCCACCCCAGCACTGCTTCCACCGGAGCAGGTCTGCTTGTATGTGCTTTATGTACTAGAGCTGGAGTAAGATTCATTCTGAACAAAGTTCCGTGAGGGATTGCTGATGTCCATGTGTGAGTCCTCCTTGAGCCAGGAGTCCTGTCACCTGGGCCACAGGAAGAGTCAGGGAAAGGAGGTGTTTCTGTCTAACCCAACTGGTCCCCAACACTCAGCAGATACCCCTTCTTCCCTGACCTCTAATTCTGTCCTAGTTCCAGCTTCCGGAAGGATGTTACCTCTGATGATGAGGGTGTTAATGCTGCTGCTGCTGCCCCTGGGTCAGGCTGCTCCCAAGGATGGAGCCACGAGGTAACAGGATTATGCAGACAGGGCAGTAGGGTGGGAGCAGAGAGAGTCTCTAGAGAATCCGAGGGTGTGGTGGGCCCCTCTGGGAGGCAGGAGACTGGGGTGTAGGCTGATATCTGCATTCCCCCACTTCAACCTGCTGCCTTGTACCAGTCAGAATGCCACAAAGTGGGCATCCAGTGCATGCTTCTGGACCCTCTTGGGAGCAGGGAGCTCAGCTCTGGTGTGGTGTGAAGCAGAGAGAGGAAGCTATGGGCCAGGAAAGGGGCTGCAGTCCTCTTATCAAGACCTTATAGTGCGAACACCAAAGAAATAGAGATGATTAGCACATTGTTTCTATTTTATTTGAACACCTTTCTGAAGATTTTATGTATTAATACTGTGGCATGGGTGTGCTGGGTAGGAGGGGAGACCGATACAGGAACAGCCGCAAGGACTGGTTGCAGTGACAAAAGTTGCCGCAGCAACCCCTGCCAGGTCTCTGGCATCACAGGTCTGGACTAATTTGGGCAAACAGGTAGCCCCATCCAGACCTGGGAGCACAGTTTGGGACAGAAAGGCTGACAAAGAAATCCTGAGCAGACTGAAACTCCAAATCCAACATATATGCCTTTTGCTTGAACAAGTAAGAGTCAATCTTGTCATGGAGCAACTGGGTCTGTATAAAACTGGGCAGTGCCAGTGGGCTCAGCCAGGGACCTGCCCTCAGCTCCCAGCATTGACGAAGAGGGGAGCTGTGACCCATGTTGTCCTGCCACTCCCTGGGCTGCTTTCTTGGGACTCCAACTTGTGTCTACTAGGTGTGGCCTCATCTGGCCTCTATAGAACTAGATGTTTTATTTGCGTCTTCACTTAAAGTCTAAGTTAGGCAGCTGCAAAAACAGAGCCCAAGGAGTAAGGTTTTGCTTCCAAGGAGGCCAGAAAGGCCTCTTCCCCACAAGGTTTTTGGGACTTTTGGGGGAGCAACTCCCTTTGGGTCTGGGGAGAGAATTCTCCCGGGAGATGGGGTGGAAGGCTGGCAGGCTGGGCTCTTAGGGAGGCTCTTTGCAAAACTGCTCCTCCCTCTCTCCTCCAGGCTGGACTCCGAAGTGCAGCATCAGCTCCTGCCCAACCCATTCCAGCCCGGCCCGGAGCAGCTCCGGTGAGTAGGTTGGGCTGGGCCCTTCCCTGCTTAGATCAGGCCCCTGGCTGTACACTCGCCTCTCTCCGACTGATTTTCCACTATTCTGACAGACTTCTGCAGGGCTACCTAAAGGGACTAGAGAAGATGGAAGAGGAGCCAGAGCACCTGAGCTGGGAGCAGGGTGAGGGGCCGGTCTGCTGGGGCTGGTGCATGGGAGGCGCGGGCAGCCGGAGTAGACACTGACCTCTGGCCGCCCATCAACTCCTGTCTTCTCCACCCGCCCCTGGATGCCTCTTCCAACCCGGCTTCTCTTCCTTAGTTCTCCTCTACCTCTTTGCCCTTCATGACTATGACCAGAGTGGACAGCTGGATGGCTTGGAGCTGCTGTCCATGTTGACAGCTGCCCTGGCCCCTGGAGTCACTGACTCCCCTACCACCAACCCGGTGAGCTCTGCTGGGTGGGGACCCCGTCCTCCTTGGGGCTTTGGTCTTTTTCATCATGCCTCTTTTGGTGAATCCCCTGTAAAAAGAGGGCTCAGAACCTGCATGGCGGGGATGCAGGGGTGTGCTGGGGAGGGACAGGGCTCCTGGGACATCTCTGGCGACTAGAGACCCCACAGTGACTCTGTGCTTCCACAGGTGGTCCTGGTAGTGGACAAGGTGCTCGAGACCCAGGACCTGAATGGGGATGGACTCATGACCCCTGCAGAGCTCGTCAACTTCCCGGGAGAGGCCCCTAGGCATGCAGAGCCCAGAGAGCCCCTTGCTCCATCTCCCCGGGAGCCACAAGCTGTTGGGAGGCAATCCCTGTTAGCAAAAAGCCCATTAAGACAAGAGACACAGGAAGTCCTGGATCCCAGAGAAGCAGCTGGGGGCCATGTAGAGGCCAGAAGGGAGTCCTCGGAGCCTGTCCAGGAGGCTGGGGGCCAGGCAGAGGCTGAAGGAGATGCCCCAGGCCATGGAGGGGAGGCTGGAGGTCAGGCAGAGACTGAAGAAGATGCCCCAGGCCATGGAGGGGAGGCTGAGAGCCAGGCAGAGGCCAGGGACAATGGGGAGGAAGCCAAAGAGCTTCCAGGGGAAACACTGGAGTTGAAGAACACCCCAAATGAGTTTGAGGTTCACAGTATTCAACTGGAGAATGATGAGATATAAACCTTGAGGATACACGCTTGCACCCCTCGCAGTCTCAGTGCCAGGACACAAGCCACTAAAGGAGGCATTTGTGTTGGGACCACTTCTGTGTCCCCTTTCTGGCCCCAGTAGCTGTCAGGTCTTTCTGTGTGGCTCAGGGAGACCCTAAGTTAAGTGGCAGCTTTAGGGCCCAGATAACCAATAAATAACTGAATTAATTTATCCCCCCCAGGCCATCTATCTACTGGTCCAGCCTGCCCAGACCCCCTAGGGGCACAGGAGGTTGGGGATCGAATAGACCCTTGAGGGACAGGGGTTCAGCTTTCCCAGTGTGTCCAGCCCAGGGTGCTAAGACAGCGGAGTGTGTAGCACCAGCCACAGTGAGCTGCAGACAGCCCTGTGAAAAAGCTCGGTCTACCTCCGGGGCCCCAATATGCTCCTGTCCCCCCTTTGCCTGGTGAAGGGGGGTTCAGACACCCTGTGCCCTCCTGAAGCTCAGGGCAGATAGTCCCCATCACCCTGTATCTGCCCCCCCCCAAGTAATATTAATAATAACTAGCGTTTTTGAGAGTTTAGTACACACCAGGCACCATGCTGGGCATTTTTTATATTATATGATTTTCTATGATCTGGCAGAATTGGCTCCATTTGACAGATGAGGACATTGAGAAAGCCTGAGCTCAGTACTGTACCCTAAGGTGACATACAGCTAATTAAATGGCAGATTTGAAACCAGGTCCATCCTACTCTAAAGTCTGTGCCTTCATTGCATTATAAGGCCTTACCCGTCCTCCCCCGACTCCCATATTGGAGTTGGCCCTCAATTCCAATATGCCTTCAAGACCTGATCTCCCCAAGGGTATCTGGGTCACATTTGTGGCCAAGGCACCACCTTAACTACAAGGCAGGCCACAGGGTGGGGCTTTCAGGCTCTGGGGCAGTCCCGGGGGAAATATTTTTGGACTGCAGTTGAGTTTAGCCACTTGGGCTCCTAGCTCCTGGGGCCACAGGAGTGGAGTCTACACAGCACAGGGGCCCAGAGAAGCTTTCTTGTGCTGCTGGTTATGTGGAAGGTTCGCTGGGGTGTGTGGAGCTGAGCGTCCTCCCCAGCCAGGAAGGCTCAAGGCCTACCTACGGCCTGCGCTTGCACTTCACCGGGAAGAGCTGAGCCTCCTGCACTCTGAGGACAGAGCTGGCGGCAAGCCTGGGGCACTTCCTGCTGCTCTGGCCCAGGCAGCCCCTCCTCCGGGCCTGGGTGGTAAGGTTAATCTGGGGAGTGGACAAAAAGAAGGAGGACTATAGTGTCAAAGTCTCAGGAATCCCGAACCAGAGCAGTTCAGACCTCAAAAAGGACAAACAGAATGCCAGAGGAGCTGGCTCGGGGGAAGATTTATTTGCTCTGAGGCTCCACAGGGAGAGATGTGGGGGGGACCAGGACACAGGCAGAGTGCTCCCCACAACCTGCATCTGTCCAAGGAGCAGGGCAGCCCAGATGCCAGGCTTTATGGAGGGGGGAGGCAATGGCAGCAGTGGTGCCAGCCTCCGAGGGGGTGACGAGTGGTGCCTCCTGCTGCACGCCTCTCACACGATGCCATCAAAGCCATGTAGGCCACACTTCTTGCCAGCCACCTGGCAGCCAAACGTCAGTGCCTCCTGAATGCTCTTCCCTGGAGGAGGGACACGTAGCTGTGTCAGCCAGGTGTTTGGGGCAGGGGTAGTCTCAGCCCTGTCCCCTCCTGCTCGGGTACTCACCCTGGGAGAGGCTGAAGATGACAGAGGCATTGAAGGTGTCTCCAGCCCCCAGAGTATCTACCACTCGGGGTGGCGGAAAAGCATCCGAGTGGAGCAATTTGCCATCAGGGCACAGGGCGTCCGCGCCCTTCTCAGCCCAGGCACAGATGAGCACAGCCCTGCAAGACAGCTCCCCTCAGCTGGGTGTCACCCCGCCGATTCCCCCAAACCGTGCCCTGCCAGGGCAGACCCCGGAATCCAGCCTCACCTCCCACCCCCAGAACCCCTTCTTGGCGTCTTGGGCTCACCCTTTCCTCACACGACTGTACAGGTTCCTTAGGGCTTCCTCTGCTGACTTGAACCCCAAGTGCTTGGCCACGTCTTTGCTGACAAACACCTGTGGGCAGTGGAAGAGAGGGTGGCAGTCACCTCTAACTCTAGTCACCCACGAAGGGTAGCCCGGTGTTGCCCTCATGTTATGACACCCAACATATACCATGGCCACATAAATCCCCAACATAGCATCTTGCTGTCCCTCAGGAAGATGTTTTTATATGTGCTTAAGATATGCGAGAATATAGCCTTGTAAATTGGGACGCAAAAGCTCCGAGCCATTCGTTCTGGGATCTATGATTAAAACCCCAGAGAAAGCCTTGAGCGCCATCTTGGGGTAGACTCCATCCCCGCGGGGTCCCGCTGCGTGGTCAGGAGCCCGTTTTGTTTTGTTTTTCTTCCACATAACTATGCTCTCTAGGTCTGATTTCTTCGTCTATAAAAAAAAGGGGGTGGAGGGATTCCAGAACTTCCTCAACACTAGCTACACATTAGAATTTCCAGAGAGAGTGTTAGTAAAAAATACTGAAGCCCTGGGTCTACTTCTACCAATCATAAAAACTGAGAGGGTGGTGCTCAGGCATCCATATTTTTAAATGAGCAGCCAAGGTTGAGGACCAACAGACTGGATGGTCTCCCACCAGCTCTGGCTATGATGCTGCAAATGTCTCCCAAATTCCACTTACATCCCAGCCTTGCCCAAATTTACCTTGTGCAAGTCTCCTTCCCACCCTCTGCTCACCCCTAGTGGCTCCCACAACTTGCCACTCACCCTACAGTTGGAAGAAACCTCAGAGAACAGTTCTATGCCCTCATTTTGTAGAGGAAAAGACTGAAGAGGGCCAGAGAGGAGACACCTCCATGCAGGCTTGCCCTGTGGCTGTCTTGACCTTGTCCAAGCCCTCTGGGTACCCTATACCTATGCACCCACCTGGCATGGAGACATTCTACTCCTTGGACGCTGCGGAGGCCTGCACTGGAGCCCAGAGCTGGGGGTCTGCATCTCTGCTTTGCTCCCACCTTCTAACACCACCAAGCCAGAAATTGGCATTCTGAGCATGGTAGGCAGGACAAAGGGATTCCCTGGCTCCCTTTAAGAAGCAATTAAGGCCGGGTGTGGTGGCTCACGCCTGTAATCCTAGCTTTCTGGGAGGCCGAGGTGGGCAGATCGTTTGAGTTCAGGAGTTCGAGACCAGCCTGAGCAAGAGCAAGATCCCATCTCTACTATAAATAGAAATTAATTGGCCAACTAATATATATATAGAAAAAATTAGCCGGGCATGGTGGCACATGCCTGTAGTCCCAGCTACTCGGGAGGGTCCCAGCTACTGGGGAGGCTGAGGCAGGAGGATCGCTTAAGCCCAGGAGATTGAGGTTGCTGTGAGCTAGGCTGATGCCACGGCACTCACTCTAGCCTGGGCAATAAAGTGAAACTCTGTCTCAAAAAAAAAAAAAAAAAGAAGTAATTAGGCCAGGTGCAGTGGCTCGTGCCTGTAATCCTAGCACTGTGGGAGGCTGAGGCAGGAGGATGGCTTGAGGCCAGGAGTTTGAGATGAGCCTGAGCAACATAGTGAGAACCCATCTGTACAAAAAATAGAAAAATTAGCCAGGCATGGTGGGGAGTGCCTGTAGTCCCAGCTACTCAGGATGTTGAGGCAGGAGGATCGCTTAATACCAGGAGTTTGTGCTTACAGTGAACTATCATGACACTACTGCACTCTAGCCTGGGCAACAGAGCGAGACCTTGTCTCAAAAAGCAAAACAAAACAATAAAAACCCAAACACATTAGTGGGATGTATCAAGGAGAGGCTGCATGGGGCACTCACCACATCTCCGTAGCCAAACAGCTGGAACAGCTCCTCTCCGGGCTTTTCCACCTCCACGGATACCCGGACCCTTTGCTCCGGGGGCAGCCTGGCATTATGCTGGTCTATCCGCTGCAGCATCTTCGCCTGCTCTGAGGCGTTCCGGCCCTGGGGCAGGACAGGGCAGCTCAGGATTGCTGGGCACTGCCTAGCTGATCCAGCTCATTTTTCCCTCCCTGCTGGAGTTCTGGGTGAGGGGGGAGAGGGACTGGGGGAGGCTGGGCTGGAACCCCATCCCAAGTTATAAAATTTTAGAGCTGTCATGGACCTTGAAGACCTTATCAACCAGCTCCCTTATTTCATAGATGAGGAGACTAAAGAATAAAAGAGACTTTCCAAAGGACCTACAATAAGTTAAATGACAGGACTAGGATTAAAATGCAGGACTTCTCAGTGTTTCCTTTTACCCAGACCCCAGAACCTTTCTTGGATCAAAGGTCCTATTTCCCTTTATTTGGGAGCTGGGTTAGGCCCTCTCCTTCCTGCTCCCCCAGAGGTAATGGGTCAGGCCCTAAGCAGCCAGCCTCCTGTTAGCGGCAGAGTTGAAGGAGGTGGGGCAGCCCATAACACAGGGAGCACTGGACTTTGCTTGGAGCCAGCTGTGCCTAAATCCTGCTGTGTGACCTTAAGTAAGTCACCCAATCTTAGTTTCCTCACCTGAAAGCATAAGGAAGAATGGAGAGAGAACGAGGTGGGTAGGATTCACTTATCTCTAAGATACTTGATGGTTCAAAGAAACCAAGAAGGCAGAACATGTGGAGGGGGCTGGCAGGTTGAGCCCCTCCAAACACAGGTAGGGCGGGGCTTGCCTCAATGTGGATCCACTTGAACCGGGTCAGGTCAACCTTCTCAAAATCCTTAGCTGACACATCTGGCAGATTCCTAGGTTACAGAATGGAAAGGACAGAGAAGAAGGGGCATGATGGAGTCAGCTAGGGCCAGGATCTCTAACTGGCTGCTAGGGACTCTGTGCCTGGCGTTGCTGGCAGCATGGTAGGAAGCTGGATCCACAGCGCAGGATTCTCAGGCTCAGCTCCAGGATGGGACCTGTCCCAGTTTGCTGGGGTGCTCCTGCCTGAGTTTGAGGGTGTGATATTAGCTAAGGATAAACTCAACTGCCACACGGGTCAAGGGGCCAGCACTGTGCATCTTGGAGATCATATCTTCCAGAAGGCACCAAGAGCCTGAGACTACACTTCCCAGAATCCCCCTTGCCAGCAGCACACAGCTCCCAGCATGCAGTGCAAAGGCAAAGGCAAAGCCTGCGCTGCTGATGCTCAGCCTGGTCCCACTCTCTTTTGGGGCCTCAGTGTTGGAAGCTTTCTTATGGCACCCATGGAACTCCTGTCCTGAGTTTGGCAGCTCCCCCTGTCGCAACCCTGAAGTCAAAAAGTAGTTGGCTCTTGAGGAAGAGGTTATGTTTGGCTGGCTTGGGCGTGGAGACCTGAGAAGGGGTCTGCCTCCTTGGCAGGTAACCTACACACAGCCAATGTCCTCCCTCTATGTTCTATAGCCGAACCCTTCGTCCACTTAACTAGTTGTGTGACCTTGGCCTTTCTGAGGCTGCTTCCCCATTGGCAAATGGGGCTAACGCCCCAGCCTCAGCGGCTTGCTGCAGCTGGAGGTAATGCATGTGAATATGCCTGGACTGGGGCCAGCGGACAATAAACAATAAACGGATCTCCTGAAAGCTCCTCTCCCTCCCTTCCTGTGAATATCCATGTTGTGTCCTTGATCAAAGTTGCTACAGATTGTTACTTAATGGGCAGATGACTGGGATTGCCCAATGTGAAGGTCATGTCTAGCACATATCCCCACTCACTGCTTGGCATATACACAGAGCCCAGGGCTGTAAAGCTCGTCCTGGGATGACTGCCCTGCTCTCCCAGGTCCAGTGGTCACGCTGGGCAGTGGGACATCCTGAACCCCAGGGCAGCTGGGCTTGGGCTCTCTAAGCCCTAACTAGTACCTGGCACATACTGGGTTCACAGTAAACTAAATCTCTGAGATCCTTCAGGAGGGAGTCTGCAAGGGATGAGAGGGGTCTAGGCCCACAGGGCCTCTCCCAAGTAGGTTGGGACCCTGAAGAGATGGCCCATCCCTCCAGTTGGCACCACATGAGATGGCCCTGATCTGCTGACCCAGTGTTCCCCTTCCCTCTCCTTCTGCAATGGCTGTAAAAGGTTGTGGCATGTTTGGTCTGGCTTCACCATGTTGGGACCTTTGGGGGCTCATCTCTTTTGAACACCCAAACCCGAACTCCTTGGTGTCATGCTGCAGGCTGGCAACTCTGGGGCTGACCCTGGAAATCCCAGTGCCCCACCCCCAGCCCTTCAGGGCTTAAGAAGGGTTCAATCACACCTCCCAACCCTCTGTCCCAGGGACAATTTCTCCACACCCACACCCAAGCTGCTGATTGACTAATTATGGAGGAATCACATCATAAATTACATGTTATATAGGCCTCCCTGCCCATCCTTGGTGTTGGCCAAGGCCAAGTAACCAGGCAGAGTAAAGCCCATCCTTCCCACCTCACTTCTCCCCTCATTGAAAGCAATTCAGAAATCACCGACCAGCTTGGGGGCAATTTCTGGTAGAGGGCAGCAGTTGAGATGGCTGCAGTGGCGAGTGAGGGAAGCGATTGGTGGGTTGTGTCAGGGCGAGGCCAGGGGCCCTTACGTGTCGTAGAGCACAATGGTACGGTTGCCATTGGAGTTGTTGACGATGCAGCAAGAGCTGGGGGTATCCCCCCCGCTCTGCCAGGCCACCTGAGACACATCCACGCCCCGCCGCCTAAAGTCAGCCACCAGGAAGCTTGGGGTGGAGCCCGAGCCAGGGAAAGGGCAAGGAGACACAGATTAGAGCCTACACATGGCCTAGACCTCCCATGGGAGTGCTGGAACACACGGCCTCTGAGAGAAGGGTCCTGTTCTGGGAGTTTGGTGACGGCGATAGCAGCTGGCAAGGTGTAGACAGGTGTACAAACCTGTTGGAGTATAGGATGGTGCGGCTACCACTGGCCTCGTTGATGATGACCGTGGCAATGGGGACGGAGCCTGTGGTCTGAAAGACTGTGTAGCGTAGGTCCACAGAATAGCGACGGAGGTCATCCAGGACAAAACTGCCAGGGCGGAGTAACCCGCAAGAGGTGCCGTTCGACAAGGATTTGGGGGACTGGAGAGTAGCTGGCAGGTCCACTAAGGACCTTGAAAGGAAGGGTGCAAGCAAAAGGGGCTAGGAGAGAACTGAGAATTGCGGTCTTGCCACAGGCTGTGCACGGGGGCAGAAGAAGCAGAAGTGCAGAGAGAGACACTAAGGGACATCCTTTTAGGTCCCGACTGAAGCATGCTCCAACCCTGACTCTGTCTTTCAGTCCAACTCAAACTGGAAAGGATTTGCCCTCTCATAAGCTAACAAGGGTAGATTTAGGGCCTACTGTTTGAACCACGCAGGTGGGGGCACCTGGCCTGCTTCACGCAATGCCCAGGCAGAATTAATCATTAATCACCAAGGCAATACTTTGCCCCCCAGCTGCCCTCTGCGTGCTCATGCCATGATGCTCCCCTCTCTGGAGTTCTTTCCAGTCCTAACACTGCTATTCCGCTCCCTCTCCACCTGCCTCCAGGATGCCCAGCCAGGACATGGTACTGCCTTGGTGGGCCTGCTCACTGCCCTGTCCTCTCGCAGCCAGGTGAACCCCCCTAGGGTTGGAAGACTGCCCCAGCAGGAGGCCAGCCCACCCCTCTCTGCAAATGCAGTTCTGTGCCCAAGAGCTGGCAGTTACCCCCAGCAGTCCAGCCACCACCCTGGCCTTTCTCACTATGGCCAGACCCCACTTTCAGCAACACCAAAGCTGGACAATACAGATTTGTATAAGGTACCAAGTCAGGGCCCCATTCCTTGACTTACAAGTCAAGGGTCCTTTAAATAGTAGCTTTCCCAAAGCATCAGAAATATGGTTTGGTTTGCCAAATAACTTTGTGCGCCCATACTACCTGCCACATGGTAGGTGCTCATTAAATTTGTCGAACACATGGGGAGACTTATGAATGGCTCACCCACCAGCATCATTGCTACATAAAGGAGAGTCTACCGCCCTAAGCAAGAGCCACAGTCTTGCCTCCAGCTTGGAGGAAAGGAGCTATTGAAGCGGGTAAGCACAGCCCTTGGCTCAGAGTCTTTGTCTCATCTCACAGGACAGATTCTATTTGCTTCGTGCCAGTTCATCAAGGCAGGGAGTTTGGCTGTGGCTCAGGTGGTTGGGCTCTGGCAACAGCTCCCCTCAAACCAGGGTTCAAAGGGCTGTGCTTCACAAGCCACCAACCTGGCAGCCTGCCCCAGTGCCCACAGTGGGCAAAGTGTGGGCCTCACCTCCTGATAAGCGCTTGCTGAGTCGGCAGCACCAGAGGTCAAAGGACTCATGGGTTCCTGCAGCAGCCAACATGGAGAAGACACGTGGGCAACTTGCGGGGTAGAGCCTTGACAGCTAGTGAGCTGGAGGCATGGGTTCTGGACCCAGCGTGAGCACGTGGCTTCATGGTGTCCTTGGGCAGGGTACTCTTGCTGCTTCAGTGAATAACAGGGACATAAGCCCTGCCTCTCAACTCAGAAATAAACTTGTGGGCCTCGACCCGGGGACCATGAACGCTAGAGGATGGTACAGAGTGTCCCCAACTGCCTTCTGCCTCAGGCACAGCCAGGATAAGGGCCACAAGAAGGGCAAAGGTAAATCCACTGCTGAGAGCCTATAGGAAGCAAGGAGGAAGAAGGTGGGGAAGCTTAAGCAGGCTCCAGAGAGTGGCCAGGAAGCAAGCTGTGGAAATGAAACCTTCACCAGAGTAGCATTAACACCTGAACAGCAGATAGGCCACACCAGGGAGGGCCTGGGAGCCTGGCGCTCCATTGCACCCCCCACACCCATTTCTGGTGGCCACAAACCATTTCTTATACCCACCCCCCAGGGTTGATACATCCTTCTTCTCCCCCCACCCTGCAGGCAAACCTCCCCCTGGGCGCTCCCTCCAGGACTCACTCAGCAACATGGCCAGGGGCCAGCGAGCCCATGAAGGCGCAGGGGGCTCCGAGCAGGGAGAGCACGGTGCAGGTGTTGGACGCATTGCCTCCACGCTGCCATTTCTGGGATATGCACCTGCAAAGCACAGGAAGGTCCCTGCAGCCTTGGCAGGGTATTGGCCCCTGGATAAGCAGAGCCACCCACAGTCCCCTGTGTAGGGGCCCACAGAATGTAAGGGCCGAGGGGTCCCTTCAGAAAGCGTCTAGCCTGCTGTCCCATTTTCTACTTGGGACAGCTGAGGCTCAGCCCAGGGAAGGGGCTTGGCCAGGGCCAAGTCTGTCTCCCCAGCCCAGATTAAATTCAAGTTCACAGCAATTACTTTCGAGGCTTCCATCTGTTCTTAGGGCATGAGGAAGCCACTCACTTGGGCCCATCACAGTCTGAGGGCCACACTAACTCTGGATCATCTCCTCCTCAATGTCACCAACCCAGCTTTCCCCCATCGGAGCGGCTCCTGGAGGGCTACACCTTCCGCCTCCTCGAGAGCTGCATCTCCAAGGACCTCAGAGATGAAGTGCCTCCTCCCAAAGGTACACGTTCACACCTGCTTCTGCCAGGAGCACCTACTTCATGATAACCTCAGAGTCATTAAATATAATAAAATGAGTGAGACAGGAGAGCAAACCCAGACGCTGGTTGGTTAAAAAGCGGTGGGGGGTGAGAGGAGCTAATTTTTATGTCAAAAGTTAAAAAGATTATTGGGTGCAGGCTGGTTTTTCTCCATCTTTACTGAAAATCTATCAAAAGGAAACTAACAAACCTGAAGGGCTTCACTGTCATCAACAACAAAAATAATAACTTATGCACACAGAGTCAAAGCACTTAAATGACTTCTCATTTATGCTCAGGTAATACTGTGAACAGTGTTATTACCTGCAAGATAAGAATAGTGGTGTTATATCTATTGTGCCAGTTCGCCAAAATAAAGATAATAGTAATTGGGGCAGCTTACAATAGAAAGAACAAGTACCAAAGAACCATAAATTCAGAGAAACAACTGAACCAGAGTTTTTAGGCTCAGGTCTACTTGTGCACAGATCTTAATCCTGAAGTTCTCATCAGCTTTGGGAAAAGGGGAGCATGATCTCATTAGGTAAAAAGATACTAATTTGTAAAGGGTCAAAGATTTTCAAGCTGTGTGCATTAGAGAAATTTTCATGCAAAGAAAGGAGAGGTCTTGAAGGCTCTGACTTGCTCAAGATCACACCAATAGTTAATGACAAAGCTGGGATCAGAACCCAGGTTTCCCAACCCCAAAGCCATTGCTATTGACTCTGCATTTTTAAATGACAAGTTGTTAGGCCCAAGCTTTGATGAGATTTCTAAGAACGGGTATGGCATTTTACTCTGTGGAAGCCCTTCAAGGTCACACTGATACTCCCTGCGCAGAAATTCTCAGCTGAACATGAGGATGCTTTCTGGAAGGCTCTCCCTGGCATGGACTCTGAGAGGCATGGGCCGCTCCTCACAGGGCTGGCTGAGCTCCAGATGGCAGCTCCTGAGAGTGCCCAACTGCTCGTCAAGCACACAGACCCCGGGACGGGGGAGCCGAGACCCAGAAAGGACAGGGTCCCCACACAGGCGTGTTCTCCTGGGAGGCACACCAGAGCCAGCAGCTGGCTGCAGAGAAGCCGAGCCATGGGGCTGGGAGCATGGCGAACGCGGGAAGGGGCTCTTTAGAGAGGTGTCTCAGTGCCCACCTTCCGAACCTGCTCGGCAGCATGGGAGCTAGCAGGACTTCCTCCTAGCCTCCCATAATTAAGCTCAAAGGGAATGGGACACCAGCACTGGTAGGAAGAGGCACTCCAGCCCTTCCCCAGGCACTCCACAGGCCTTGGAGAAGCTGTGACCCCAGAATCTGCACTATTTTCCTGAGAATAAGCCCAACTCCTCACCTTCCCACCATGTCCTGGGAAGTGGGTTAGGTCTACACAGCAGCACACCCTGTGCCCCTTCCACTGTCCCGGCTCCCCTGGCAAAGGGCTCTAACCTCTGGAAAATCAAAGTGAAGGGTCAACTCCATGAGAATGGGAAGCAAAGGGACAGGGTGCAAAAGAGATGACAGTGGGGCAGGAAACTAAACTCTGAGTTAGGAGACTTGAGTTACAGTTGGTGCTCTGCTACTAATTAACTATGTGGCCTTATAAAAATCATTTGATTTTTCCAACTCTGCAGCTTCCTCATCTATGAAAAGGATTTGACTGATCCTTACACAGTTCCCATGCACTGCTGGGAGGAGAGTATGGATAATACTTGGACTGTGCTTTGAGGGTCTAAAGCCTGGGCTATGTCCGGGTATCTCCTTTAAGCCTCAGGGCTGTCAGTGCTGCAGTGTCCTGCCCCAGTTTAGTCTTGAACTGTTGCTTATCCAGTTTTGCTGAAACAACTGATAAACAAGGAGCAAATTCTCAGTGTTCTAGGCGCTCGAGTGTGCCAAGAGCAAGCTAGCTAGCATCCTGCCCCAGAGAAATGCCTTCATGGCATTACAATTTAATGGTGGGGCCCTTATCAAGAGTAAATATAAGAACAAATGACTCTTCAATTTCTATCAGACAGCTGAGAAGGATGTTTTACACTGCTGCATATCGTTCATTGCAAAAAGGACTTCAGTTAGATTCCTTTTGGAATTCAGCACCAGGGAAAAGTTTGCCGTGGCTCATGAGCCAGCTCTCTCCATATCCCGTAACATCTCCATATTTGCCTCCAGTGCTCGCAAGCCCTGAGCTACAAAGCTCAAACTCCATGGCTGTGTATGTTCCTGAACAGTTTAACTGTACATACCACGTACCCCAAGCTACCTCAAGTCTTTTCAGAAATAGGTGAAAGATACATGTGGTAAATAAATTAGAAGTAAATGTTAGTGAGAGGTTAAGTGCATAGGTTTGGAGTTAAAAAAAAAAAAAGGAGAAGAAAACTGGTTGGCACCTTACTAGCTGTGTGCCCTTGGGTCAATCACTTCATCTCGGAGTCTCTACTTGCTTATCAGTAAAATGAGTATCCTGACGCCTGACACAATCCCAGGGTTGAAACTGAACTTGGCCAGCACGGTGCCATCCATGTCCTGGGTCGTCTTATTAGGCATCAATTCTTTCCTCTCTTCTCTCCTGAGCTGAGAGCCCCCCAGCCTTCCCAGGCAGGGGGCGCCAGCACAAACGCTGGGCTGCAAGAGCCCCTACCTTATCTCCATGTCTTCCTTAGGGTACTTGTCCACCAGACTGATGACGTCCAGCACCACTAGCCCCACGCACAGGATCTGCTTGTCTTCCATGAGGCTGCTCCCGAAGCTTTCTGCGTGTCCGGCTGATGGGGTTCCTCCCGGGCTCTGCTTCTAATCCCAGAGTGTTGTGTCCCCGCTCCCAGGGGCTGCCCTGGCTCCTCCTACGCGTGCGGAGCTCCTCCTCTAGGGAGCCTCCTGCAGCGGCGAGGGGTGCGATGGGGCGGAGGATGCAGCGAACGGTGCGCGGCACGCCCTTGCTCCCCACGCCCACCGACCCGAGCTGGCCTAGGAAAACCCGAGCTGGCCCAGCCTCCCCGGAGCAGGTTGCTTGACCCTGCAGATGGTAGCGCCTCCCACTTCTCGGCCTCAGTTTGCTCACTTATCAGATGGGCTCAGAGCTGAGGCAAACCTCCCCAAAGCGCGGCTAAGCAATCGCGCGAAGGCAAAGAGAACGTGCACTAGAAACGCTGCCCTGCCCTCCTGCACCTGCGGCTCCGACTCCCCACCCTGGACCTGCGGGGCAGAGCCAAGCCTCGCAGCCACAGCCCTGTTCCAGCAACCAAGCCGCAGTTTGAGCTGTCGCGGCTGCCCCGCCCCCAGAGGCCCGGCGGTTCCCAGCCAGGCCCCGCCTCCACCGCGGAGCACCCGGGCCCGCTAAGTGGCGGCGGCCGTCACGTGACGGGAGGCGCCCCGAGCGCCTCCTGGCGGACGCCGGCGGAACGAGCGCGGTCCGGAGGAGGTTCCGCGGGCGGCGCCGCGGGGCTGGGGCGGGCAGAGCGCCCGGAGCGCAGCCGAGCCCGGCCGCGAGCGCAGTGCGGAACCCGGGTCCCCTCCGTAGGTCGCCGTCTCTTCCTGCCCCGTGCCCTGTGCCCTCCTGCTTCCTACCCCTGACCACGTACTGGAGCAGAACTTTTTTGTTTTTTTAGAAAAAACCAAGTGTCTTTATTCCTGAATAGTTTAGTACGGCGGGGGCCGGCGCCTGCTGGGGACAGCCCTGCAGCCCGCGGAGTCGGCCCAGAGCGCCGTTTGAGGGAGCAAAAGGTGTGAGGATCGGCTCCCCTGCAACCCGGGTCCTGGAGGGGTTCCGGAGGGGACGGCGGTCAGGCCAAAGTCTGGACGCGGACCCGGGAGTCCCCGAGCCGGCGCGCTCCGGGCGCCTGCGCTGCGGCGGGTCCGGGCGGCGGCTCGCCCAAGCTGGGTGTCCCAGACGGCGCCCCGTCCCAGGCGGGTCCCTGGGGAGCCCCGCCCCTGCTGGCTCCTTGGCCAGTATAGATAATTCGGGCGGGCCAGACTGGCGCCCTGTCTACGCTTGTTCAAGCTCCAGGTCCCCGTAGAGCAGGGCTCCGCTGAAAATGGTGAGCGGCTCCTCCGAGTGCGCCAGCTGCCCCATGACCAGGTCGATGCAGACCGTGTCCCCGGCCTGCAGCGGCAGGATGAGGCTGAAGACGCCCAGGGCGCCCGGGCTGGGCTGGCTCTCCGCCACCGGCTTATTCTCCAGACCCTCGGGCTCATAACCACCGGAGTCTATGCGGGCCACGCCCAGGTTGGAGCGGGACAGCACGGCCTCCACTTTCTCGTGCCGGTGCCCAGTCAGCACCGCGCTCAGCAAGTAGCGTCCGGCTAGTGGAGCTGTGAACACGCCTAGGGACAAGGATGGCAATCAGGACGGGAGACAGTGGCTTGGGCCAAGAAGGCCTCGGGGAGCCCGCCCAGAACTTCTGGAACAGAGAGGGTCCTGCTGGGTCTTTTCACTTCTGTTCCACTAGAACGTGAGCGGCGGGGAATTTGGTGTTTTGTTCGCTGCTGCACTCCCGGCACTTAAAACAGTGCTTGGGCTAGAGCAGGCCCAACAAATCTGTTGAATCAATGAGTCTTCGCCCTCCCCACCCCACCTCCCAGCCCAAGCTGTGGTAAGAGTAAATAAACGAAGGAAAGAGTAGGGTCTCCTCAAATCAGAGAACAAAGATTCACATTGTCTGAAGAGGCTGTCTGCACAGCCTCATTCGTTTTCCCAAGTGCTCAACCCAGCCCCCTCCCAGGTTTACCTGTCTCCGGATCATAGTAGCCTCCATCATTGAGCAGGACTCTGTCGAAGGGGACTGTGCCTGGCTCAGACCGGGGCAAACTCAGGGCAGCTGAAAATGCCACGCGGGGCACAGAGACTGCTGGTGCCCCCTCCACCCCTGGGTGGGGAAGGGTGGATGTTAGAGTGGATGCTCAGGGCAGAGCTGCCAGCCCCCTTCCCCTCCTGTATCTCTAACTCCAAGTCTACCTGAGGACTTCCATCCTCCAACCCCTAGTTCAGGTCTCCTCCCTCAAGAGAGTCAAATGAGAGGAACTTACCCTGTTCGCCCTGGGGACCTGTGGGAAGAGGAAAGGGAGCAGTGAGAAGTAGGGCAGCTCTCACTAGGTCACTCAGCAAAAACCTGCTGAATCTCTCTTGCTGTGCTGAGTGCTATATGGACTTCAAAGCAGGAATGGGGGTGTCAAGAAATGGAGGAATAGGTGAGGTCCATTCTGTTCATCTACTGGGCCCTGAGCCCTAGCCCCCAGGCTCTTACACCCCAGGCAGCCCTTCTAGGCTAAGCTTTATTCTCCAATATGACAGTGGGGCCAACATACCCAGTTAGGCAAACACAATGACTGTCCCGGCTCCTAGTCACTTTCCTCTGTCTTCCCATTATCAGCCACGTAGGACCCCAATTCCTCACCCCTTCCCCCTTCTCTGTCAAATACAGAGTGAAATGTCTAGCCTGGGGCTGCCTGGGGTGGGTGGGAGGTGGTGGCAACCCTGGCCACAGCAAGGGTCTCAGCCCACATACCTGGTGGCCCAATGGGCCCCTTTTGTCCATCCTTGCCTGGAGATCCTGGAGGTCCAGCAGGGCCTGGAGGCCCCTGCACCCCAGGAGGCCCTGGGGGCCCAGCTTCTCCTGCAGGCCCTACAGTGACAAAATTAAGCTTTTGAGAGCCATAAAAGGAGTTCCCAACAGACAAAGAAGGTGATGGCTCTGTGGGAAGGGAGATGGATAAACCAAATGGGGCTTTGCAGGTTCAGGGGGAAATGGGGACCCTTGCTGCCCATGCTGGACACCTGGCTGGCAGTGCAACATCCACCGCCACCCACAGGCCTATGTGAGCAGCCAAAGAGGGGGCAGGAAGCTAAGACCTTGCATCATCTCTTTCAGACAAACTGTAATGCTTGGGGCTGCAACTCATGCTGTGCAGAGAAGGAGAAAGTAGATGAGATCGAAGTTAGGCTGTTGTGGTAGAGGGAGGAAAGAAGGGGCTTGAAAGGGGTCCCTCCATGCCTCCTCTTGTCCGCCTTACCAGTGAGGTCCCTCAGGCTGAGCTGCTGCAGACGGTCCTCCAGGAGCAGCAAGGAGCTGTTAAGGGCACCAAGCCGCCTGCCCAGGCCTGCCTGTGCTCCCAGCAGCTTCTCCAGCAAGGCTGCGTGTGTCTGGGTGGTGCTGTTGGTTTCCCGTAGCCCAGCCCAGAGCCCAGCCACGTGTCTGGAAAGGCCCTCGCGCAGGCCCTGCAGTCCCCCAGCTACAGTGTCCAACCGCTCGCAGACTCCCTCGAGACGGCCCAGTCGCCCCTCTAGGCTGGGGCACTGGCCAGCCTGTGTCTGTCCCTCCTCCAGGCCTCGGAAGCGCTCCTCACTCTCTGTAGCATGCTCTGTGGCCTCTTGCTGCAGCCTATTAATCTCAGAAATGATGCGGTCCTTGGTGGCCCCCAGGTCAGCCAGATCAGCACCCTGGCCCTCCACGGTGGCCTGGAGCTCATGCAGTGAGTCATTGAGGGAGCTGAAGGTGAGAATAACCTCAGAGAGCTCTCCTTGCAGGGCCTGTAGGGCTGAGCCTGAGCTGCCCCCGAACACGCTGAAGCCATCCAGGGGCCCACGGCTTGGTCCCCCAACACCTGGACCGGCCCCAGGGCCCCGTGGAGGTAACAGGGGGCAGGAGCAGCGCTCCACACCATCCCGAAGACGGCCCAGTTCCTCTTGGACACCACCGCAGGCCCCACAGCCCTCGTCCCCCCGTGCCTGCAGCAGACCCTCCAGTTGGCCTAGGCGGGCCGCTGTGAGATTTAGCCGCAGTGTGAACTCTGCAGCTGTCTCATCGTGTGCATCCATGCGATCCTGGAGCCGGCCCACAACCCCTTGCAGTCCCTCCAGCATGGCCTGCCGGGCCTCCCCAGCTGCCCCTACCTTGTGCAGGCCTGAGCCCACCAGCTGCAGCTGCCCCTCACTGTCTAGCAGCCTGCGCTCCAAGGCACTGAGGATCTCACTGACCTGAGAGTCCTGCTTCCCCGGGGCCCCAGTGCAGAGCTGCCCACATGCCTGCACAGCTCCTGCCACCTGCTCTTCCAGCAGATCCAGCCGCCCCCCCAGCTCCCTGCTCACATTGGCCAGCAGCCCCCCCAGCTGCTCCAGTCGGCCCCGGGCAGCAGGCAGCCATTGGCTCAGCCCGCCAGGACGCCCAGGCCAGCCCTCCTCCTGGTCCTCTGAGGGTCCCAGGGTGGAGTTGAAGCGGTCCTCCAGGCGAGACAGGCGGGAAGCTAAGCTCGTGTAGCCTGGGGGGTGGCCCCCCTGTCCAGCAGCTCCTCCCAGCTCTGTGCCTCTCCGTCCACTGAGAACTGTCACTGAGCCAGCCACTACGTCCAGCCTGCGCTCCAGCTCTGCCAGTCGCCGGCCCAGCTCTGGAGGGCAGCATTCCTGAGGAGGCCTGCGGCCCATAGCCGACCCAGCGAGCTGCCGCTGCCGCTCCTCCACGGAGGCCAGTAGCTTCTCCAGCGCTCGAAGCCGTTCCCTGTCCTCCTGCTGCTGCCGGCGGAAGCCATCCAGCCCTGCCAGGCACACAGAGCAGGACTCCTGCAGCCGCCGCTCCAGCTGCCGCAGAAGCTCCTCGCTGTGGCCAGGAGGGGCGGGGGCTGGGGCTGGGGTCCTGCTGCCACCTCCGCTGCCACTGCCACCACCACCACCACCACTGTGATGGTTGTTGAGGTGGCCCAGCTCCTGGTCATGGGTGGAGACGCGATTGTCCAGCAGCTGCAGCTGGTGCTGGATCTCGTTGAGGGTTTCGTGTACTCCAGGGCGGGCAGCTGCATCTGCTGGCTGCTGCCTCCCATTGAAGGCTGTCTCCACAGCCCTCTGCACATCTTCTGCCAGGCGCCCACTCAGTCCCTGCAGGACCCCCCGAAGGCCTTGCAGCTCCTTTGTCAGGCTCTGCACTTGCTCTTCCAGCTGCTGCACCTTCTCTGACTCCCCAGGACCTGAGTAGGATGGGAGGCAGAGGACAGAGGGGCTAGACCTGAGAACTTAGGGCCTACCTCCTAGACCCTGCTCACCCCAGGCCTGCTCTGCCTCTCCTTTGGGTGAGTTAGGCAAGAAAAGGAGACAGGACACTCCATTCATTTGTGCTTCTAGGCCAGATTTGAACCATGAGTCTGTTTTCCTTACAACAACTCTCCTGGGCAGATACCACTAAATCTTCCCATTTTATAGAGTGGGAAACAGAGGACCAGACTTTAGGTCACTGGCCATGGATTATAAGTTTAAATAAGTGGCAGTACCTATTTTCAAACCCAGACTGTCTGACCACCAGGTCTGTGTCCTTTCTACCTGTCCAGTGCCTCTTAACTTCTTGGAAACTGTTTCCTCTTCTGTCAAAGGAAAACGACACTACGTGTCTTCGGTCATAGGGCTGTAAACAGGGCTGTAAAGAGTTGTGATATGGGAATGTAGAGCACACTGGACAACTCGACAGCAGCTATTACTGGGCAGCACTTTCCTACAACACCACAGGGATACACGGGGGTCTGTGGATGGTCAGAGAGTCAGCCAGAAGTTCCTGTTTCCATAATTACAGTGTGGCTATCTCACTGGCAGGGAAACACAGCACATCCGGTGTGCCCAGCACACACGAGGGAAAAGCAACTAGAACTGCTGCATTCTGGGACCTGCAGTGTCTAGAGCCACAGAGGGGCCTGGGACCTGTAGTCAGGTGCAGTGCATGCTAGGACTTGTAGTCTCCACTGTCTGTCCCACCTCGGACCACGGACCAGGCTTCTCAGAGGAATTTCCCTTCTTCCCTCAGCTGCTCCCAGCTGGGCAGGATCTTGGCCACACGTGGGCATCTGTGAGCACATTCTTACTCTCTGCCTTCTGTTTCTCTCAGTCTCTCTGTCTTTTGGACTCTCTCTGTCTCTCCTTCTCTCTCTGTCTCTCCTTCTCTCTGTCTCTCTCTCTCTCTCTCACACACACACAAACATACACAGGGGGACTCTCATGGATCTCTCCAACTCCCTACTGTCCCTCTCTTCCCTGGCCCCCTGGCAACTGCCTCCCCTTCCCACCCCAGGCAGCAGTGCTCACCTTCTCCCCCAAGCCCGCTGAGGTGGCTGCCTGCACTGGAGCCGGAGAGGTTGGGGCGGGCAGGCCGGGGTGGGGGGCGTGGGGTGGAAGGTGTGGGGCCCAGTGCTGGCGCAGGACCCTCACCACAGTCGTCGCCCCCATAACCCTGACAACACCTCCACTCCATATCCGTCACCGTCTTGTAGGCCACACGGTAGCGAGGGCGGAGGAAGCTGCGGTACCTGGCAGAGGCAGAGGGAGGCTTCTTGATTCCTCCCTGTGCTGTCAGTGGTCCTGGCCCCTCAGAGATGGGCAGACACTGGTGGGCAAGGCCTGTCCCTCAGGCTAGGTCCCCCTTACTGTCCAACACATGGCCTTGCTCAGTTGACAGCTGTCAGCTTTTTGGCCAAGGGCCAAATCCCTGTTCTTCCTCCCCTTGCCCTGTGCTGGAACTCTGAGCTCCTCTCCCAGAAGGTGACCCATCCCAGAGAAAGCATTTGGGGGCTGGCAGGTAAGGTGAGTTTGCCCTCTGTATCTCACCAGCCAAACTGTTGCCTCAGCATCTGCTCAAAATGGTTCAGCCCCTACCCTGTCCCTGCTACCTGCTGTGTAAAGATTCCCCGAGTCAGCCACCCACCTTCCTTCGGCCCTGGCCTAGCTTCCACCAAGTGCCCATCCCCTGGCCCTGGGGACTCACATGATGCTTCGTGGACACTGGGGCTGGCCCCAGCCACAGGGCTGGTAGTCTGGCTTGATGAAGGTCTCCACTCCATCCTCAAGGACACAGCTCACTGTCCGGGTCACCACGTAGGCACACCAGTTCCTGTAGGTACAACCCCATCTGGACCCAAGGACGACCAGAGATACGTGTCCCAAAGTGGGAACCACAGGCTACCAGAGGGGCTGAGGAAGGGTCAAAATATGAAGGGCCCTTGGGGATTAGTGAGAAGGCTTTGGCAGGGCCACCCCGCACGCTTTCCTGTGTAGCAGGAACAGATAAGGACTTTTCAAGATGGGCAGAGGTGCATAATGGAAAGCCACAGCCACAGAGAAGTCAGTCCTCATGGCTATGGGGTCCTGGGGAGCCTCTGAATTCACACAACACTTTGAGTCCCTTTCTGGCCCTGTCTCAACCCTCAGCTTGGCCTGCCGTGTGCAAGCCAGCCAGCAGGTCCCTGTGGGTAGTCCCCTGGATGTTGGCTTCCACCCACCCCTCAGGGGAGAGAACAGGGCAGGCTGAGGTCCAGCTGAGGGTTAAGTAGAGAATAAGCCATTGATGAGCCCCGACCCCCTTGGGGCTTTCAGTTCTATGCTCGTGGCCCCATTCATGCCTGATCTGTGTCCGGCTGGAGGGGCGGCGGGAGCAGAGCAGGAGTGGTGTCTGAGTTGCAGATTACTGGATGGGCCCAAGGAAGCCCCAGAAAGGGACAAAGGTCTGCTTAGCATCCAGGGCTGCTATGGAGCTGGCAAGAAGGCCTGGGCCATGACCCTCAGGCACTTTCCTGGGACATCTGAAAGCAGGGCCCTGTGGGGAGGATATAGGAGCTGATCTCTTTAGGTTACCTAGGCTATATATCTGTGCAGGGCACCCTGGAAAAGGCCCTGTAGGAAGGTGGGCACATAAGGAGCCACCTGATGGCTGGGCTTCCTTTCCCCCTCTTCCCTGCAGTAGGGGACACAGCCAGGGAAGGGTAGCCAAGGCAGTGGCCAGCATACCCACCTTCCCGGCGCCCTTCTCTCCACCCCAGCCGCTGGCTGGGACCCAGACTCTTACCTGTGGCGACTGGCAGGCCGGGGGGCGCTTTGGGCCTGGGGGCCCCCAGGGCTGAGGGCCCCACCACCGCCCCCAGTGTAGAGGCTGTAGCCCCGAGGAGGGTAGCTAGCTGCTCCCACAGCTGCGGCCAGCAGGCAGCAGAGATAGCAGCTCCAGAGGGTGCTGGGGGCCATGGTGAGGCGCTCGCAGTAGCCCTCAGAGACACATCCCGGCCAGGGGTATGCTGCTGCTCCGTGGGACAGCACCAGCTGTCCAGTCGTGTCCCCGGCTTTCTGACGGCAGCCCCCAGCCACACGCCTCTTCCTTGGCTGCCTGGCCTGACCCCTCTCCCCCTCCTCTTTCCTCCTCAGGCTCCCCTCCGTCCCTCCCTCGGTTCCTTCCGCTCTCCTCTTCTCCACTTCTGAGGGGAGTTTGTTCTCTGTGCCCCTGGCCTCTTGCGCCTGGTCTCTGCCCCACTCAGATGCCGCTTCCTGGGCGTCCACCCCCTCGCCCCAGCTGGCCCTCTTCTGGCCTCTCTGTCCTTTTTTCCTGATGACCGGATCCTGGGGGTGATAAGGCTTTGCCCCTGTGGCTGTTCAGAGGCGCAAGAGTGGCTGTGGGGCGGGCCCAGTCCTCCTCCCTCCCTCGCTCACTCCCCTCCCTTCCCCCCGTGTCTGGCTGGCGGTCCAGCCTCCCCCTTCCTCCCCCTACCTCTCCAACCATCGTGCGCCACATCTGCTTCTTGTTAACTCCGGGAAAGAGAGGGAAAAAAAAGGAAAAACAGAGAAATATGGAGTTGCCGCCGGGCTTGGGGCCAGCCTCTCTCTCAGACGGGCCACATGGAGCCTGGGCCAAAGCTGGGGAGGAGGCCCAGGGCTGGTCCCTTAGACAGGGAACAGGAGCCAGAGCCACAGCTCTCCTGGGGCTGGGGCAGGCCTCCCCTGGGAGAGAGGACCCGAGGGAGCCCACAGGGGAGAGCAGGAGGGGAGGAGGGTACAAGGGAGAGTGAACTTGGGCTCAGCAGGACATTACTCACCATCTAGCCCAGCTGCCTCCTTTTAGAGATGTGGAAACTGAGTTATTTCCCACTCTGGGAAAGTAATTTGTCCAAGGTAACACAGCAAGGTCAATGGTAAGGCTGAACTCACACCCAGGTTGTGACTTGGGAGAAAGAAGGAGAGGAGAGCAGGCTCCTGTGCCAGGGAAGAAAAGGAAAAGGATTCCACTGAGGCAGGCAGGAAATCCAGAGAAGAAAGAAGAGGAAGAAAAGGATCTGGAAATGGGGAGCAGTCTTCTGTCAAGCAATGGAGGGGACACGGGCAAGAAGAGAAAGAATGTTTCTTAAAGGGCCAAATAAATATGGGTCCCAGGCGGGTCTTGGTGAAGGTCAGGCAATAACTGGGGGGGGGGGGGGTAGGGGGGTAAATTGGGACCTATGTGTACAGCCCCAAAGGAAGTCACTCCCTAACTTGGAGGCAAGTCTGGTGGCCTCTGTAGCAGAGCAAAGAACCATCAGGCTGACCTGAAAGCTTCTCGTGAGCTGTCTGGATCTGTCAGCGTGGCCCCCTTCGCCATCTGGCCCTCAGCACTGTGTTCTGCACTAGAGTCTCCCATGTGGTGAGATGCTTGGGAGAGAGAAGCAGAGGAGACAGGGAGATGCTGTGTGCCAGGCACCGTAGAGGTATCCAGGTAGTAAAGGCACTGTCCACTAAGGAGCAGCTGAGGCTGTTGGGGAATGGGACACAAGCCCCCAAACAGAGAACTGCCATAGGCACAACAGACCAAGTGCCAAGGGGACAGGACAGGGGGATGATGCACGTTGTGACTTAGAGGAGGGAAAAGACAGTTGACTGCTGCAGGTGGTCAGAGGAGAGCTGAAGGAAAAGATAGAAACTAAACTGTGTTGGAGGGGAGCCAAGTGAAGAAGAAAGACAAGGGGAAGGGAGAGACTTTAGGATCAGGAAAAGTGGTCTGCCTCGGTCTCCTCATCTGTAACATAGGAATAATAGTATTCTCAATCCTAGGTTTGTGAGGATTAAGTAAATTAATGCATGGAAAGCATTCCAGAATAGTGCCTGGCAAATGGTAAATACTCAATAAAAATTCTCTCTTTTTTCTGTCAGGAGGAAGTGGGACAGAAAATCAGAGAGGTTGATTGTGGACAAATGAGGGAGAGGCCCAAATGACTGGTTAGGAGGTTGCATTACAAGTTTTTGAGGAAAAGAATATATACATACACAAAAAGAAGAAGATATTCTTTTTTTTTTTTTTTTTTTTTGAGACAGAGTCTCACTCTGTTGCCCAGGCTAGCGTGAGTGCTGTGGCGTCAGCCTAGCTCATAGCAACCTCAAACTTCTGGGCTCAAGCAATCCTTCTGCCTCAGCCTCCCGAGTAGCTGGGACTACAGGCATCCGCCACCATGCCCAGCTAATTTTTTCTATATATTAGTTGGCCAATTAATTTCTTTCTATTTATAGTAGAGATGGGGTCTTGCTCTTGCTCAGGCTGGTTTCGAACTCCTGACCTCGAGCAATCTGCCCGCCTTGGCCTCCCAGAGTGCTAGGATTACAGGCGTGAACCACCGTGCCTGGCCAGAAGAAGATATTCTTAATGAGAGCAATGAATAGGGTCTCGGAGCACATGAATCCAGTCCTGGTTCCGCCACTAACTAGTGTTATAACTAGTTAGTGAATCCCATGACACTACCAGGAATCTGTCTGTAGTTCAAGGTCCCTTCCAAATTCTGCATTGCAAAGTGATGCAAACTTGGGCTCTGGTGGTAACAGTGACCATAGAAAGGAAGGGAAAGTTGTGACTGCTTGGCTATTGCCTGGGTCATGAGGGACAAGATGAAAGGAGAAACCAGAGAAAATTCTAGGGTTTGAGCCAGGATGGGGAAGTCGAGAAGAGAACAGGTTTCAGAAAGAAAGGTGACCTTAGTTTGGATATACTGAATTTAAGATAAGAGTAACACACCAGTGGACATAAATGTCCAGGGGATGGTTAGAAATGTGGACCTTGATTCTGGGAACTATTTGCAGGGCAATAATTGGAAGGCATGAGAATGGATGCCACCAAATCTTCAATATGACTCTGAGTGATCTGTCTCTGATGTCCTATGGCCCAGAATGTGACCTGGATGGTTGGGAGAAATGTGGGTGAAAAGAAAGGGTAGTGAAAGTAAATGCTGGAATCAACAGAAATGGAAATTTGTGGCTGCCCCTTAGAAGCTTGGGGCTCAGCACACAGGGACACTTTAAGGAAATGTTCACAAGAGATCCTGCTTTCGAAGAAGTTGTCAGTGGAAGGTTGCAGCTTTGTCCCTGGTCTCTGCATCAGTTCTGGGCCCTAGTCTGGCCCTGGCAGAAAGCCAACCCACTTCCCTCCAGATTGCCCCAGCTGTTGCTATGGGCTTGCTTTCTCTTCCCTTTCTCCTCTCCTCTCCATTCAGGGGGCCTCTGGCAACCTGAAAAGTCATCCCAGCCATCTTATCACTGCCCAATCGTCACCCATTCCCTCTCCTGCCCCCTGAAGTTTAAAAATCTGTTGTGCAATTCAAATGTGTCAACTAGAAAATGTTGGCTTTGAAATACAATTGCAGTAGGTTGCATTTCATTTAGTCTTGTCATTAGGAGCCCAAACCTAGGAGCTGACATGAATGTTTGTGAGGTCACAAAGCAATCAGTGGCTCTGGGATCACTGGGGAGGAAAATTCCCACCGCTGGCTTGAAAGTGGGCAAGCAGGCTGTAATGGAGATGAAGGTTAAGTAGAATGCAGTGGTGGCAGTGATGTGGCAGTGGTATTGGTGGTGTTGGTATTGGCAGGCAGCCACAAATATCCAAAGCAATTGGCAAGAGTTCCTGACACCAAAAAAGGCTAAGTTCGTGGGACACCAGGACAGGATTTATTTTACAAACTCTCCAAGATGGGTGTTTTCCAAGGATTGAGTGCCAGTGGGAAATCTTGGGCATACTAGGCAACTAACTCATTCATTCAACCATTACTGATGGAGCAATGAGCTCATGTTTCCAGGGCCAGGACAGCCAGGGGGCAATAAGAAGCATTTTATGTGTAACCTCTCTGTCAGAGGACTGAATATTGGGAGAGAAAAAGGTGGAATAATGTGAATTGGACTTTGGGTCACGTCAATCCAGATGGGAATCTGGGAAGCTTGTGGTGAGTCTTGAGCAAAAGTCCACCCTTCCCCAAATGCATACACTTTCCTTTTCCTTCCAACCCTTCCTCCAGCTATGATACTTTAGAGGGCAACCTCCCTGGACTCAGTCCCCCCTTTCCCAGGTCTTGTTGCTTTCTCACTCCTGAGCCTAATCCTAGCCTCATGTCCTTTCCTTGAAAATGTCACACTAATCAGAGATTCAGCTCTACAAATGCCACCCCCATCATCTCCACAAGTCCCCCCAGGGCAAGGCTTCGCCCATCTCACTTCCCACACATTACTCTGTTTAAGCTTTTTTCAAGATTTATCAGTTCTTAGTTGAGTCTAGTTCAGCCCTGGAGACCATTTTTTATTTCTGTTCTTCTAGGCAGTAGGCCAAATGACCCATTCAAGGCTGATAAAGACTCACTGACCTAGGCACAGGAAGTTCTGGGAGGTGAAGGACATTTCTGGGTGGTTCTAAAATAAATCCTTTTCCTCTTGTCACTGATCCTAGGACAGCCTATTGAGTCAACAGTCTAACATGGAATGTGGAATGGAGGTAAGAGGAATCGGTGCCAGGCGTCCTCAAACTACGGCCCTCGGGCCACATGTGGGTGTTTTTGCCCATTTGTTTTTTCACTTCAAAATAAGATATGTGCCGTGTGCATAAGAATTTGTTCATGGTTTTTTTTAAACTATAGTCCGGCCCTCCAATGGTCTGAGGGACAGTGAACTGGCCCCCTGTTTAAAAAGTTTGAGGACCCCTGGGTAAAACTGTCTTTAACTAGTTGTGGAAACTTAGTCAAATCAATTACCTTCTGGGCCTCAGTTTCCTTCTTTTTTTTTTTTTTTTGAGACAGAGTTTCACTTTATTGCCCAGGCTAGAGTGAGTGCCATGGCGTCAGCCTAGCTCACAGCAACCTCAAACTCCTGGGCTCAAGCAATCCTGCTGCCTCAGCCTCCCAAGTAGCTGGGACTACAGGCATGTGCCACCATGCCCGGCTAATTTTTTTTTTTCTATATATATTTTAGTTGGCCAATTAATTTCTTTCTATTTATAGTAGAGATGGGGTCTCGCTCTTGCTCAGGCTGGTCTCGAACTCCTGAGCTCAAACGATCCGCCCACCTCAGCCTCCCAGAGAGCTAGGATTACAGGCTTGAGCCACCGCGCCCGGCCTCAGTTTCCTTCTTTATAAAATGATTTTGAAGGCCCCCTTCAGCTCTGACAGTCTAGGATACTATGCACCTGGGTCAGTTGGTTTTAGGACAGCCTTGGAAATCTGAAACACTTCCAAAGCCTTCTCTCATATTCATTTGCAGTCTAGAATGTTTAACTTCCAGGGTTAGCTTAGGGGTAGAGCTTATTTTAAAATGGGAGGTCTAGTTCTGATTCAATAGTAGACCTAAGTGTCTGGTTGGGCTTGGATCTGCTTCAAATTTCCAGGAGACATGAAGCATATTGATGTGTAATCCTTAAAATTTAGACCTTCACTCTCCCAGAACAGAGCTGGGAGCAGACTGCTCACTGAGGCATGCATAAGGGAGTACCTGTCTGGGGTTTCACCAATGTTATGTAGAGGTGATGTGGGTTTGGGATTCTAAATATGAAACTTGGCAAGGTGCAGTGGCTCACTCTGGGAGGCCCTGCACTCTGGTAGGCCAAGGGGAGGATTGCTTAAGCTCTGGAGTTCAAGACCAGCCTGAGCAAGAGTGAGACCCTGTCTCTACTAAAAATAGAAAAAATTAGCCGGGTGTGGTGGCTCGAGCCTGTATTTCCAGCTACTTGGGAGGCTGAGGCAGGAGGATTGCTTGAGCCCTGGAGTTTGAGGCTTCTGTGAGCTAGGCTGATGCCAGGGCACTCAAGCCAGGGCTACAGAGCAAGACCCTGTCTCAAAAAACAAAACAACAACAAAAAACCCCAAAAACAAACAAACAAAAATCCCCAAATAAATAAATAGATAAGAAACGTTTGGGAAAGATTGGGTGGGGGCTGGGAGTTAGATGGGGGAGGGCAGGAGAACTATAGATTACTAAAGGCAGAGAATGTGCTTAGGAGCCACTGGGCTTGAGTGTGAGGACAAACTGCTAATGGTCCAGGCCAGGCCAGGCCAGGGAAGCCCACTTTGGGCTAGTGCATCACCAGCTCAGAGCACACATACAGCAAGTTGTCCCCTGTCCCAGCCCCATGGCAGCTCCTGTAGAGTTTTCTTTGGCTCAGAGAAGCAGAGGCCTCCCCTGAGCCCCGGCCCCCCCTACCGCAAAGCAACTGGCTTCCATTACCCCTGACAGCTCCAGAATAACAGCCCAGCCCCCGGCCCCAGCCTGGCTCTGTGCCGTTCCCTTTTATGGTGAAGCAGAGAGAAAGCAAGGAGCGAGGAGGGAAGAAGGTTCTGGCTGGGCATATGATTGTACAGTTCCAGGGTGCCGCCTTCCTCGCCAGAGACCCTTGGTCCTGTACCTGCCGCCACCTATCTTTTTCTCCTCCGCAACGCACTTTGCCCCAAACCCACGACCCCTCTTGCTTGGCCCATCTCTCCTTCTCTTTCACCATTCCCTTCTTCCCCCTCCCTCACATCCGGGATATGTGTGTGTGTGTGTGTGTGTGTGTGTGTGTGTGTGTGTGTGTGTGATTTCCCACTTGGCCGAAGTCCTACGGTTTGAGTTTTGATTCTGGAGGGTCCACCCTATTTCCGACGCCCACCTCGGGAGAAGGGGGTGGAGGGAGAGCCTGGGTTAGACAGGCACTGGTCAGAACACAGGCAGGATCGTTCTACGTGGTTGGATGTGGGTCAGAAAGGCTGGCGCCGGAGAGAGGAGCACTCGGCAGCCCCAGGCCTGTCCCCATTCTACACCGCCTCCCACTTCCCACCCCCGACCCCGCTGCCCGAGCCAGGGCGGAACACTGAGGGCAGGACCCAAAGGAAGCACCTGGCTGGGCCGGGCCGGGAAGCGAAGGGTGGGCAGCAGTTCGGGGGGCCGGGGCAGGAAGGAGGAGTTGAAGCCGAGTATCCAGCCCGGCCCCGCCGCCGCACCCTCGCCCTAGCCCACTCTTGGGCTCGGAGGAAGCGGCCACCGCAGCGCCGCTAACCCGGTCCGGGGCCGCGCCAGCTGCGGCCAGCTGTGCGGTGCCGAGCCCCGCCCCATCCCT
>VSMD01117594.1:0-52540 GCA_008750895.1 Mirza zaza | reverse complement strand
CAGTGAGTGTTCTTATGATCCACATACGAAATTCCTCTTCTGTCATTTTGGTTGCCTGATTTTGGTTGGTGTCCGTTTCTAGGGGGCTGAGGCTCCTCTTTGGGGGTGTGTTTTCCGATTGGTTCTTCATATTTCCTGAGTTTCTTCGCTGATTTCTTCCCATGTCGACCAGTTGTTGTTTCTTTTCTTTAGGTTTTTGTTTGGGTATTCACACGCCTTGTTTGGTTTCTGAGCCGGTAGGTGGTGTCTGTGGGTGAGATTCGACCACTCCCTGTATAATGAGTCAGTAGGTGTCGTGAAAAGGGTGTGCAGGATGCTCTCCCTGTCAGTAGGTGGCGCTTGCTTGGAGGAACAGGCTACGCTGTTGTTTTTGTGTCCTGTTATCAGCTCTTGTTCCTGAAGAGAGAACTCTAGTGCCTCAGGTGGTGGGTGGGGCCCTGGGACTTCCAGGTGTGTCCTTTTCTCCCCTTCAGTGAGGGTTGGTCTGGTAGAGAGTCTGGGCGGAGCTGAGTTGGGTAAGCCCACCCTCAGGCACCACCAATGTCGTCATCAGGGGTCAAAGTTCTGTTCTCTGCTTCCAGGCAAAGCTGACAGGGAGGGGCTGGAATGGCCCTGCTCAGTCAGAGAGTCTGCGTGTGGGGGTGGGGCTGTCCGAGACCCGCAGTCTGGAGCAGGCCTGGCCTCTTTCCACCGTCCCCAACTCCACGGCTACTCCTGAGCCTCTGTCAGCAGGCCAGACCACACGCCACCAGGCCTCCCCTGGCTGTGGTGCCGGCGGGGAGGTTCCCTGCGCAGGAACGCCACCTGGGCTGGGCGCACGGCCTCTCTTTGGGGGAGGGTGGCCCTCTAGGACGCTGATCTGCCCCTGAAGGCACACACACCTCAGCAGGCTGTTCACGTATATCCCTTCTGTGCCCCGGGCAATGCGAGGCCGGTGCACGGGATGTGGTCTGCAGGTCTGACCTCTGGGTCCCAGAGTTCAAACTTTGTCCCCACCAGGGAGACGCGTGCCTGTCCCCATTCACCCACAGGGAGCCCAAGCTGGGTCTATGTCTCTCAACCTCAGGCTCTGCCCGGTTCTCCTGGGATCACCGTGCCAGCAGCACCTGGGAGGGCTGAGGGGCAGAGAGCTCACAGTCTGAGTTCCCCTTAGTCAGCTGTTATAGGGCCCCAAAATGGAAGGTCCCATTCCCTGGAGGTGCCTCCGGCTGGTGGCTATATTGTCTGTCTCTCTGGGCATCCGAGGGTAGGGTCGGGGGAGGGGAGGAGGAGGCAATATGGCGTCTGCCTCGCGGCTCGGGTCTGTGCACACGGAGGTGCCCCGAGGGAGTTGGGAGCCTGGCGCCTCGTCCGCCACTGGCCCACCGCTCACTGGCGGCGGTTGTCGCTGGGCTGGTGTCCGCAGGTCCCTCCGCTTGCTGGGGAGCCCACCAGCAGTCTGGGATGCAGGGGAGGGGAAACGGCAGATCCACCTACCCTTCCCGCTGGTCTCCGGGCTGCTCCGGGGGTCCCAGCCTCCAGTTCTCCTCCGCGACCTCCCCCCGTGGAGTCTCCCGTGGTCTCAGGTACTCCTCCTGCCGACCCTCATCTGATGTAGGCTCGTCTTCTTGCTTCTTTCTTCTAATTTCTTCTAGAATCTGTCTTTTCTTCAGAGACACTCTGTCTAGCGGTGTTTCTCATCCGCCATCTTCTGGGCGGGGCGAGGATCAGAAAGTATATTTTAAATACACTTCTGTGGCCACCATGGAGGTGCCTCAATCAGATCTTTAAAAGAAACTTCTGCAAGGAGCATATTGACTGACAGCTTCTTTTTTTTTCTTTTTTTTTTTTTTTTTTTTGAGACAGAGTCTCGCTTTGTTGCCCAGGCTAGAGTGAGTGCCATGGCGTCAGCCTAGTTCACAGCAACCTCAAACTCCTGGGCTCAAGCAATCCTTCTGCCTTACCCTCCCGAGTAGCTGGGACTACAGGCATGCACCACCATGCCCGGCTAATTTTTTTTCTATATACATTAGTTGGCCAATTAATTTCTTTCTATTTATAGTAGAGACGGGGTCTCGCTCTTGCTCAGGCTGGTTTTGAACTCCTGACCTTGAGCAATCCATTGCCTTGGCCTTCCAGAGTGCTAGGATCACAGGCGTGAGCCACCGCGCCGGCCTTAAGTGATAGCTTCTAAGTGTTACATCTTCAAGACCCTATCCCCGCAGTGGTGATGTTGAGATCATGCCTTCCCCAGGCTGTTGCCAGCCCCTGACTGAGCACAGCAGAGGCGATAGACTTGTGTTGTTGCTGCCCAACATGGGACTGCACCATCAGGCAGTCTTTGATAGGGGGGTCCTCTTGCACCTGACCAAGCTTTCTCAGAGCTGCATTGTAGCTTTGTACCAACTGTCTTTCCTTTCCTCTCACCTTTCATGGACATCAGACTGGCATTGAGGTCTTAAGGCTCACTCTATTAACTCCTACTTCCTCTTATCTGTTTCTCCCAGTAAATCTCTGGTATGTCTAATTCTGTCTTGTCTTATTCTTGGGGGACCCAAACTGACACAATTTCCTTCACCGTTAAGTCATTCTTTGATTTTTGATAAAAGTAAGTCTAATTTTAGTCTTAAGCTTTCCATTGACCAAAACATAAAATTTAAAAGAAAGCTATTTACCTAGAAATGTCATAACCTTTTAAATATTGGGTTCTGAGTTAGCAATTTCCCATGGAAAAATTTACTTTTAAACTTTTCTAACACACTTCAAGATCTCAGACATTAAATGTAAACAGCTTTGGAGAGCTGTCGTCAAGATGCCTGCGTTTTGTTGCTCAGATTAGCCTGCTTTGTGCTTTCATCTGACCCAGTGCCCGCTGGTCAAGAATAACCCAACAGCTTCTACAGAGAAGATGAGGAAAGGACTTATTTTGAAGGCAGAGAAGATGAAAAGGACTGAAGAACTTATGACTAAGTCAAGATCCTTCCAATTTATTGAGAATTTAAAAAAATCATTAATTTAAAAATTATAAAAATAACAGATGTACATTATAGAGTATTTGGAAGGTACAGACAAATATAAAGAGATAGGAAAAAAAATCACCAATACTGCTACTACCCAGAAATATATACTGTTAACACTTCGATATATATTTTTCTTCTAGTCCTTCAGTTGTACCATATGTATATAGTTTTGTATACTTTATTTTTATGATTATGGCATATATATTTTCCTATTTTATTAAAAAAATTTAGAAAGTTTTAATTTCAATATTTTACTGCACAGATGTAACAAATTATTTTCTCCCCTCTTTATTGTATCTCTAGGCTGTTCCCAATTTATCTGTGCTATAAAAGTATGGCATAAAGTTTTTTTTCCCCTAAGTATTTGGGATTGGTTCCTTGGGTTAGATTCTTAAAAGTGAAATTACTGAGTCAAAAAATTAGAATAATTTTAAGGTGCTTGGTATGTATATTGCTGATTTAAAAAAAAAAAAATCTCATCTTAGGTTTTCACAGTAGCACCCTAGCAAACTACATATTCTGATAAAATAAAAAAATCTTTGCTATCTATAGATGCCAGTTTAATGTTTTTATTAGTATTTATTTATTAGTAAAGGGAAATAATATGATAATGTTTAGTAGTCATTTGTAACTTTTGTGTTTTTTAATCAACTTCTGTGAGGCTTTTGTATTTTAAAAATAGTCACTCTTGGCTGGGCGCGGTGGCTCACGCCTGTAATCCTAGCACTCTGGGAGGCCAATGCGGGAGGATTGCTCGAGGTCAGGAGTTTGAAACCAGCCTGAGCGAGACCCTGTCTCTACTAAAAATAGAAAGAAATTAATTGGCCAACTAATATATACAGAAAAAAAATTAGCCTGGCATGGTGGTGCATGCCTGTAGTCCCAGCTACTCGGGAGGCTGAGGCAGCAGGATTGCTTGAGCCCAGGAGTTTAAGGTTGCTGTGAGCTAGGCTGACGCCATGGCACTCACTCCAGCCTGGGCAACAAGGTGAGACTCTGTCTCAAAAAAAAAAAAAAAAGTCACTCTTTGTCATCCTTCTGTAGCTATGTCTCCCAATTTACTACTGAATCACAAGTAGGATAAATAATAGAGTTTTATATCTAATACATTGTGCTAAAATTGCAGAACATTAAATACAACAGGAAAATCTTAAAACTTCAAAAAAGAAATGCATACTTGCAAACTTCCTGCAAAGAAGCAATTATACTCACTGTAGGCTTAACATTATCAGCACAGATGAGAAAAAAATAGGATCATATCTTTAAAGTCCGGAGAGAAAAGAATAATGAAGCTAGAACTTTATGTGAAGCTAAATGATCTTTTCAATCCACCAATTCTTCTTCTATACTGCTAAACTGGATTTGCTAAAATATTTGTCTTTGCCTATTATCTGGAACAGTTTGTATAAGATAGGAATTATCTGATAATTTAAAAATTTTGAAACAAAGGTATAATTTTCTAGGAGTATGTAAATTAACAAATTTTACAGAAGAAAAAAATGGAAAAACTTATTATAATGTGGTGGTGAATAGCATAGGTTCTACAACCATAACTCTGATTGCCTGGGTTAGATTTTGGCTCTGCTACTTACAGTGAGCTTGAGCAAGCTACCTAATCCCTTTTCCTCAGTTTCTTCAGATAAATGCTAATAATTTCACCTAGCTCATAAGACTGTTTGTCGATTAAATGGGTATTAATTGTTGAAATGCTTAAATTATAAGAGGGCTCGGCACTGTATGAATGTTACCTACTGTGAATATAGTAATAACAAAATAACAAGAGATTCCATCAGTAGTCAAAAATGTCCACCCTAAAAAGGAAACAGAACCAGAAAGATTTACAGCTGAGTTTTACCAAAGAACAGATAATTCCCATCTTATACAAACTGTTCCAGATAATAGCCAAAGACAAATATTTTATGAGACAATATAATTTGATTCCAAAACCAGTCAAAGACAATATAAAAAAGAAAACGACATGCCAACCTCACTTGTAAACATGGATATAAAAAAAATCTAAGTAGAATATTAGCAAATCCAGTTTAGCAGTATAGAGGAATATGTTTTAAAAATAACACCAAGCATGATTTAGCCTAGGAATAAACAGAAGACTTTAGAAAATCTCTCAATGCAATTTACCAGACAACAGATTAAGAGAGATGATCCACATGATCACTGCAATAGGTAGAGACCGAGCACTCAGAAAAATGTAATACTTATTTGTGATTTAAAAAGACAATTCCTAACAAAATATAAATAGAAGGAAACTTGAATATGCTTAGTGCGAAAAAAGGCGTTTAACAAAAACCTGTATTATATAATAAATATTATCATATATAATAAAATAAGTGGTTAGAAGCTTTTCCATTAAAGTCAGGAACAAGATAAAGATATCTATTACCATAGCTGTTATCAGTACTATGCTAGAAGCTCTAGCCAATAAAGCAATGGAGATTTAGGGATCTAGGCTACCTAGATTTAGGGACAAAATTATCATTATTTCTTCATGGTATGTTTGTCTATAAAGTCTAAGAGACCCTTCAGACCTAATAAAATTATTCAACAGACAAATCATCTAAAACTACTTTAAAAAATCAATAATATTCCTGCAAGCCAGTATTTACACAAAAAATTGAAAAAATCTAATTTAGCAATAAGAATAATTTAAATCTAAGAGCAAATAAAACAAAAAATATGTAAATATTTTTGCTGAGAAAAATTCAAAACTATATTGAAGAACATATAAGAAGGCCTTAATAAATAAACTGTGCTCATGAATAGAAAGATTCGATACAGTAAAGATGGTAATCCTCCCCCAAATGCATGTATAATTTCAGTGCAATTTCATTATAAATCCTAATATAGTTTCCCATCAAACTTTACAAACTTGTTTTAAAATTCATGTGGCTGAAAAAGTCCAAAAATATCTGATACAGGTCTGAAAAAGAATAATAAGAAAGGATTACTTATTCTAGCAGCTATCAAAGTGTATCATACAGCTAATTAAGTAAAACAGTGTGGTTTTGGCTGAGTCATAGATAAAAGATCAATTGAACAGATTAGAAATCCCACAAACAAATCACTGCATATATAGGCGTGTCGTTTAATGGAACTGGCATTACAGAGTAGAGAAGAAAGGATGAACTATTCAATAAATGGGGTCAGAATAGCTAGGCTTCCTATAGAAAGAAAACTAGATCCCTATCTTACATGAAAAACAAAGAGATTTCACGTAGATTAAAGATTTAAACATGAAAAACAAGTAACAAATAGAAGAAAATATAGGAAATATCTTTTAAGATATTAAAGTCAGGAAAAACTTCTTAAGCAATATATCAAAATGCATAAATTATACAGGAAAAGACTGGTAACTTTGACTCTGTCAAAATGTAAACTTCTTCTGAATGACAAATGAGGCAATAGTAATGCTAAAAGACAAACTGCCAACTGGAACAGCGTATTTGTGGGATTTTTTTTACCCTCTGTTCCCCCTCTAGAGCAGTATGTTTGTAACATATACAACAGGAAAAGGATTATTACCCAAAACATGTTTTTTAAAAAAGCACTTTTAAGTTAATGAGAAAAAAAGACAAAAGCACCCCATTGAAAAATGGGCAGAAAAAAGTGAACAAGCAATTCACAGTAAAGGAAACCAAATAACTAATGAATATGTGAGATAATGCTTGAGTTCACCAGTAATAAGGGAAATTCAAAATAAAATACCTATGAGATTTAATTTCACTCTTATAAGTTTGGATAAAATTAAACAGTCTGTTAATGCCAATTAATGTTGAGAATGTGGAACAACAAACTCTTAAATATTGCTGCTGGGAGTGTGAACTGGTTCAATCATAATGGAAAGCCTATTTCCTAGAAACCAGCAGTTTTATCTTCATATAATAATTTAGAGACTCTCTTGCACTTGTGTACAAGAAGAAAGTAAATATATTGTATTGTAGTTGTAGAATACTATATAGCAATCAAAAGAAATAAACTAGCTAGGACTGTGTAGACCTGCATGAATTGGTCTCAAAAACAACATTGAGTGAAAAAAATCAAGTTCAGAATGATGGGTATATGATGACATTCATGGGAAAAAATTTAAAACACACATAAATAGCATATATTTTTCCTGGGTTTTAGGTGTGCATGTACACACATAAAAGGAAGAAGTAGAAGTGGACGATTGCACACTAAATTCAAGACAGATGTCGCCTCTATGAGGCCAGGACAGATGTGAGATTATAGCTAGGGATGCTGAATAAAGAGAATTTTATTTCAATTCTACTAGTATTAAAAAATGAATTAAACATCACAAAAATGATAAATACTGTCAGTTCGTTGGTTGAGGATACATGCGTGTTTATCATATTATTCTTTGTCATTTTTTGTAATTTAAGATTTTACCAAAATTAAAATTATAATTCAAGCCAAAACAGATAGCTCCAAGTCTAATAATGACAAAATCAGCAGAAAAATCTCAATTGAAGGAAATTCTACACAAAGGATGGCCAGTACTCCCCCAAACTGTCAAGGTCATCAAGAACAAGAAGAAATTGAAAAACTGTCACAACCAAGCGAAGCCTAAGGAGACATGGTAATCAAACATAATATGGTGTCCTAGATCTGATCCTGGAACAGAAAAAGAGCACTGGATAATAACTAAGGCAATCAGAATAAAGAATGGATTTTTATTAACAATAATGTATCAAGGCGGGGCGTGGTGACTCATGCCTGTAATCCTAGCTCTCTGGGAGGCCAAGCCAGGAGGATAGCTCAAGGTCAGGAGTTTGAAACCAGCCTGAGAAAGAGTGAGACCCTGTCTCTATTAAAAATAGAAAGAAATTAATTGGCCAATTAAAAAAAAAAAATATATATATATATATAAATTAGCCGGGCATGGTGGCACATGCCTGTAGTCCCAGCTACTCAGGAGGCTAAGGCAGGAGGATCGCTTGAGCCCAGGAGTTTGCAGTTGCTTTGAGCTAGGCTGAGGCTGACACCATGGCACTCTAGCCCAGGTGGCAACAGAGTGACACTCTGTCTCAAAAAAAAAAAAAATAATGTATCAATATTGGTACATTAATCGTGACAAAGGCGCCATACTAATATGAGATGTTAATAATGGGGGAAAATGGGTGTGGGGTCTATGAGAATTCTTTGTCCTATCTTTGCAACTTTTCTTTAAATCTAAAATTATTCTAAAATAAAAAATTTATTTAAAAACAGAATCAGTACGGTATTATTCCAATTTTGGGTTAGAGTGTGTGTGGGTGTACACAGAGAAAAAGATGAATGGAATATTTATCAAAAATATCAGACAATGATTAGGTCTCAGTGGTGGGTGTATGGGTTGCTTTCATTTCTCTTTCATTCTTTTATTTTTCAAACTCCTGCCATCTAGTAAATGGCAACTGTGATATATTGATACATTTCAGCTATCAGAAGCATTATGATAATAAAACTTGATATTGTTCCTGACAGCACTTGGGAATTATTGGCATCATCTTCTTAACCCCCATTTCCAATATTTGCCAGCAATGCTTGCTAAAACTGCAAAACTCTAAGTTCTATACCAGGAGTTTCCAGGGAACAAGCTTGAGAATTCAATTTTTAACAAGCCTTCAAGTGATTTTTTTGTGTGTGGTGGTTGTTTGAATAAGTTTCGAAAACTGACTCAGCTAATTCTCACTCAAGCTTTAAAACTCAGTTCAGTGTCAGCTCTGCTGTCAAGCTATCTCTGCCTCTCTTAGCCACATAGAATCTCCCTCTTCTATATCCTACTTGTACTACACACACACTCCATTGTTGCTCTGTGTCAATGTGTCATAGTTAGTTGTGTACAAATTTTTCTCTCTGGTTGTTTTGCATATATTTTGTGATCTCATTGAACAATGGCATCTGGAAGGCTCTCAATATGCATTATTTGTATAAATGCAGAAGCATAAGTAGATGGATGGGCTGTTTTTAAATAAACTGGGTGATTCTGAGAATCTCACCAGCATCTATCTTAAAGCTCCTCAGCAATGGCATCTGTGGTTGCTTTGTCATGGGTGGGATCTGTCTCTTTTATCATCTCCAGATAGTGAAGCATGGTGATATTTAATTTATTCCAGAATGTGTTGCTTTACGCTTGGATAATGGTTGGAGAAACTGAAAATGTAAATATGTTTTTGAATTATAGGGGAAACCATCCAAACCCAAGTACGGGGCCAGGCTACTCAATGCTTAGAGCTGTGCTATCCACGATGGAACCTCTAGTCATGGGCGGCCTTTGAAGTTTAAATTTAAAGTAATTAAAACTGAATGAAATAAAAAATTCAGTTCCTCAGTCACATATTTCAAGTGCTCAAAGGCCACAGTGTTGGAAAGGGCAGACACAGAAAGAACATTTCCATCATTACAGAAAGTTCTACAGGAGAATGCTGGCTCACATTCTTCCTCTTCATCCTGCAAGATCCAATCAGATCGCCACTCACGTAGAACCTTCTGTCATCCCTCCAAGCAAAGTTCTGTTTGGTTTCCAGTCCAGGCTTGTCCCAGGCACCAAGAATTGAGAGATGAAGAAAATGCAGTTGTTGCCCTGGAAGAGCTTAAAATAAGGATTCCCAACCAGGATGATTTTGTTGCCAAGGGGACATCTGGCCAACTCTGGAGACATTTTTAGTTGTCATAACTAGTGTGTGTGCACGTGCTTCCGACGTAGAGGCCAGTAGCACACACGGAGGGCAGGGGTGCGGGGTAGACATCAGGGAAGCTGCTAAACATTCCACAACGCACAGGACAGCTCCTTCTCCCTGCCGTCAAAAAATCATTTGCCCCCAAATGTCAATAATGCCGAAGTTGAGAAACACAGGCTTAAAGCCTTGTTGAGGGGAAAGACGCAGGAGCAGGTGGTGCCAATGTACCGTGGAGAGTGGAGAGAGAAGGAGTGAGCACACACATGGGGGTGGGGTGATTCCTCAGCTGAGTCTGGAAGGAGCTGGGTGGTTGGTTGCTCCTTGTATGATCTCATGTCATTTTGCCCATTCCTCTGCACCTAACACTGCCAGGGATATTAATCACTGGTGTATACATACTGCTCCCCTGTTAGACCGTGAATTCTTCAAGAGCAGGTACTGTATTTAATGAAGTGTGTCCAGGACTCTGTCCAGTGACTGGACCACATAGCAGAAGTACAAGAAAGTTTGCATGAGTGAACAATGATAGGTGGACATAATCTCCCTCACCTCTCCCCAGTGACAGTGTATCTTGTATCCTCATGCAAATTATTTCCCTACCTTTAGAAGCATTTTCTAAAACAAGGTGTAGCAATCTGTGGAGTAAAATTTGTCACCAGAGCTCATGTTTTCAGAAAGAGCCCTGTCCTCATGCAGTTGTTCCTGACAGGAGATTTGAGGATTTAGTTCACACACCTTAGTGGCTTAAAATGCTGCTCATGTTTGTCTCCCTGACAGCATCAATGCATCACTCAGTACTTCCTCAAATCAGAACAGCCAATGCTGAAAACAGTGACAATTTCCCTTCATGATGCAATGCATTTGGAGCCAGGGGACAAGGGGACAGTAACTCAGAGCAGAGATGTAAACCCTACTTTAATGTAATGGGCTCCCTTTGATTTTTATAGACTTACCTGGTAATTTCCAATATTTTGGGGACAATTCCTTAAGTTATGTGAACAAATAACCACCTTACCTTTGGTTGGCCTTTTCCTTCCCCTTGAGGATATTTGCACCTTAGGCTCTTGACTCAGATATTTGCAAAACCTCCTCCTGAGCTGGCTAAAAAGTCTTAGGTTGCAAACCATATTTTACATATACAAAGACTTCCAAATCATAAAGGAAAAGAGAAACACTTCAATAAAAAACACAAACACCTTGTATAGCTATACAAAAATATTTTCTTTCTTTATATCCTTATTCTATAAGCTTTTTTTATTTTTAAAATTTTTAATTTTACAATTAAGTTTAAATTTAAAATTAAAAATTTTTTTCCTTAAAAAAGGAAACACAAACACACACATTAGTCTAGGCCTACACAGGGTCAGGTTCATCAATATCACTGTCTTCCACCTCCACCTCTTGTCCCGCTGGAAGGTCTTCAGGGGCAGTAACAGGCATGGAGCTGTCATCTCCTGTGATAACAACGACTTCTTCTGTAATACCTCCTGAAGGGCCTGCCTGAGGCCGTTTTACAGTTAACTTTTTAAAAAAAAAACTAGAAGGAGTACATTAAAAATAACGATAAAATATAGTATAATAAATACATAAATCGGTAACATAGTTATTTATTATCAAGTATTATGTACTGTACATAATTGTATGTGCTAGATTTTTATATGACTGACAGTGCAGGTTTGTTTACACTAGCATCACCACAAACATGTGATTGATGCATTTCATGACTTTACAACTGCTACGACATCAGTAGGCAATAGGAATTCTTCAGCTCCATTATAATCTTGTGGGGTCCCCATTGCATATGTGGTCCATCGTCTGCCAAAACTTCGTTGTGTGGGCCGGTCTCGGTGGCTCATGCCTGTAATCCTAGCACTCTGGGAGGCCGAGGTGGGAGGATCACTCAAGGTCAGGAGTTCGAAACCAGCCTGAGCAAGAGTGAGGCCCCGTCTCTACTAAAAATAGAAAGAAATTAATCAGCCAACTAATATATATAGAAAAAATTAGCCGGGCATGGTGGCGCATGCCTGTAGTCCCAGCTACTCAGGAGGCCGAGGCAGAAGGATTGCTTGAGCCCAGGAGTTTGAGGTTGCTATGAGCTGGGCTGACACCACAGCACTCTACCTGGGCAACAAAGTGAGACTCTGCCTCAAAAACAAAACAAAACAAAAAAACCCATCGTTGTGCAGTGCACGACTGCGATAATTTATTCCAACCTTCAGGGTACAGCACTATCTCTTGTAGATTTCCTTGCCTTGCTTACTCCTTTGCCATATATTTCCTGTCCAGGACCCTTCTGAATACAAAGATATTAAGATGTTTGCTATGGATTTCTCTGCAATTTTTGTATTTCTAAAACTGCAATAAAAGGAAAATATTATTAGAAATGTAAGGAGTGAAGAAGCCAAAAAGTATGAAAACTTTTCCTAAACCTAGGATGTATATCTGGAGAAACTAGACCTTAGTTAAAAATGAAGGCCCTCATGCTTGTATTTTATGTGAATCATGTCCCAGTAGGAGTCCTGCTACCAAGACGCAGCCCAGAGCATTCACCCCTACCCTACCACGGACTTGTAACGGCCCTGCAATGTACTCTCCCTGTTTGGTTTTGTTCAGTGACCGTGACTGAGGGCCTTCACTCTGCCAACCATTCAGCTGGATACTGGAGGTGCAGAGATTTATCACAGCCTGTCCCTGCTGTCATGGGCTTTGCTGCCCGGCTGCAGGACTTTGCCTGCAGGACGGGCCATTTCAATATGCAGCAGAGTCTGGTAAGACAGACCTTTGCCCAGGTCTCAGGAGCATAGAGTAGGTAGAACTCAAGCAAGGTCTCTGTGCAAAACTGAAGACTAGGCTGAGATTAACCCGAAGAGAGTAACTGTCATTAGCTCAGGAGATGGTCGTTGGACACAGTGTTATATGATCCCTGGTACAGGTTCTGTGAGGGATACTGACCAAACTTCCACATTCCAGAGTAGTGCGGTCCCATGGAACTTACTGTGATGACTAGAAAGTTCTATTTGGTACCATTAGCCACCTGTGCTTATTGAGCCCTTGAAATGTGTCTGTTGTAACAAAGAAACCTGATTTTTAATTTTAATTTGAATTAATTTAAATTTAAAAAGCTACATGTGGCTAATGGAGATCAGATTGGACAGTGCAGTTCTCAGAGGGTCACAATCTACTGGGACAGACAGCAGATTATAATTACAGCAATTACACACTATGGCAATCATAAGTTATCTTCTGTTCATTCAACAGATGTATTTTGAGGATCTAATCTGTGCTGGCACCATGACGCAGAGATGACTAGACCCTGGCCCCTGTCATCCAGGGACCCATAATCTAGTGGGATTGTAACACCAGCCACGTCAAATCCCCCCTTTTGAGAATCCTTTTGTAACACATAGAACACCCAGACATAAATAAGCCTCCAGGAAACTAAAATCTTTAAGTATTTGGGGCTGGGGAGTATTTACCTTGTTTGACCAGCCCTGGTCATCAGTAGAGACCACCTGGTCCCAGTATGCATATTTATGTAAATATGTCATCCTTTAGCTTCGAGCTAAATGAAGGCCACTGAAAGATTTGCTGGTAAGCACCCACGCCCTGGAGTGAGGAGCACACCCGGTTCACACATCACTGTGTGCACTTACATAACACAACTGTAAGACACAGGAAGGATTCTGGTACCAGTTTCTGAGAAGTAAGATTTGGTAAGAGCTCTGAAGCAGCATGTCAGAGGTTAAAGTACTGGCCTTATCTGGATTATCTTTTGTATGTCTCACTTTTTTATCAGAACATGAGCAGTACAGTCTGTGCTGGAACATTCCCTTCCTCCCTCAGGGCTTTTGATTACCCAGTCCTTCTTTGCTTTCAGTTCTTGCTCAAAGCGGCTCTTTTGCAGCCATTTCTAAAAAAGGTTTGTAAGATGCTGCTCGGCTCTGTCTCTAAATTGGGCCCTCCGCGCCGGGATCCGCATTCTCTGCAGCTGCTGGATCCTTTCTGTGGGATCAGCCTTCTTCTAAGTGCTGGGGTGATGGGAACGCTGTGGCAAACTCCTTTTGACAGGAAGAGTCACTTCTGGCTGAAAACAAGTCCCTGGTTTATGCAGCACATGGTACTACCTGGGGGGCACTAAGGAACATGTCCTGTTCTGCTCCCTCCGCTGCTAACTAAAGGGGGTTGCTGCTAAATTATGTACCGGATGATGTTGAGTATGCACATATTGGCCACTGATGGCAATACCTGACACAATGCAGTGGACGTCTCGTGGGACTTGAGCTTCTTTCTCTGGGAATTGACTCCATCCCCCCCACCCCCCGCCTGGTCACCACAGATGATTCTCAGCAGCCATGCTTGCAGTAGTGTCATGTCCACTCTGCTCACAGATGACCACACTAGAGATAAGGAGGTGGTCCAAGATTCCTTCTATGAAAATTTGGAACTGGGGAGAGAGGGGAGGAGAGAGAGAGAGAGAGAGAGAGAGAGAGAGAGAGAGAGACTGAGTCTACCTGAGACATGAGACAAGATGGCATGGTTATTGAAGACATGCCTGGAACCATAAAGCATAAATTGGAGAGCAAAGAAAGTTGACCCACAGAGAGAGACAATGACCGGGCAAATGCACAAAGGGACACTGATTTTCCTGTGGCATTGCATACCCTAATGCCTGTCCTTCCTCAGGCCAAGCTGCATGACTACCCTCCATTCACAAGACATCTTTGTTTCCCTAAATCAAATTCTCCTGATTTTGCTACGGTGAGTTGGAGCAAGTTGATTTCACACACACACACACACACACACACACACACACACACACACACAGCTTAGCAAAGGGAAAGTGTGGTGCATAGAATTTTTGAATGGCCTCTGTGATTTCTATCTCTGGCATCCACACTTTTATTCAATTCCCTCCCCCTCAGTTGTAGGAGGGACTTGTAACCTCCTTCTGACAAATATAGTACAGGTGAGGGGATCTTGCAGTCCCTAATCAGTTGACTTTAAATTAATCTATAAGGAGATGACCCTGGGTGGGCCTTGCCCAATCAGGTGAGCCCTGGAAGTAAGTCAAGTAAGTAAGTAAGACGTGAGTGTAGAGTCAGAGACTCATTCTTTCCTGTTGGCCTTGGAGAGACGAGATGCTTCAGTTCCACAGCTTCAAGAAAATGAATTCTGCCTATGACCATGTGAGCCTCAGATGAGACTCAGCCCTGCTGACACTTTGACTGCAGCCTGGGAGACAGGGAGCCTGGGGATCTGATCCACGGAAACTGCTGGTAAGTTTGTGGTGATTTACTATGCAGCAAATGAACGGCTGAGCAGTTTCTTATTCCAATAACCCTCTTGCCACCTTTCTCCTTTGAACAACCACCAGCACTGTCTTTCAGATCTGGTCTGTCATGACTCCAATCTGCTTGTCCAAAGGGACCCTAAGAGGCCAGATTAGCTCTATTCCTACTTCTTCCTTTCCATCCTTCAGCTGTGACCTAAGCTGTTTCCTTTGTTGAAATCTTATGTGAATCATCCCTTAGCTAATTGTCATGGAACCGTGGCCTCCATGGCTTGCCAGAGAGAATCCCTTAGCCACTGGCAGCAGTGAGAAGTAGAAGAAAGAAGTGTTAGGAATGCCTGGTGCCAAGGACGGAAGCAGATAGGAAACTGTACCAACCCTGACACAAAACCCATGCACATGACTTCCTGATGTGATTCTCCTTATCTTTTCATGGACTTGGAGTTTTCATGGGGAAATCGTCCAGAGACTCTGATTTGGCAGGAAGAACGCTGCCTCCCTGCCCATGCCCCTTCCTCCAGCTCACTCCCCCATTGGCTGGAGCCCACCAAGTTGCAGGCACGGGCAGGCCCCTGGCTATTCAGAACTTCTCTGGAAGCCATGAAGACTAGGAGTCATGAGATTTGGGTGTTGGGGCTGGTGAGTCCGCTAGTCACCAACCCACATATAAAGGAGTAATAATAGAATATATGGCACCTGCATAACGTTTTGCAGCCTCCAGGTTGCTTTAAGCTATATTTATCATTTGGTTTTCTCAACACCCCTGGAAGCAAAGCAGTTGTCATCATCCCTGTTTTATGAATGAGGAAATTGAGAAGTTAAATGACCTGCCCAAGATTACACAGCTCAGTAAGTGGCACAACCAGGGCTGGGAGTCGGGGCCTTCTTCACGGTGAGTCCCAAGTCCTGGCTCCTTCACACCTTCCCCAAAGAACTGCCGAGGGCCTTCCGGGTGTCAGATGCAGTGCTGTCTCCTGGGGATGTGGCGGTGAGCAGGCCAGGCCTGGTCTCGAACCATGAAACAGACAGCCACGGAGACATTTAGTTAAAATGTGATTATGAAGGAGATAGACAAGGCTGTACGAGAGCTCACTAGAGGGATCTCTAACCTAGTTCGGGGAGTTGGGAAAGTCTCTTATGAGGTAATCGCAGGCACGTAAGCTAAGATCTGAAAGCCAAAAGCTGTTAATCAGCACACTGGCAGCAGGGAGAGCATTCCAGATGCAGTGAATAGCTTGGCACTTTTGTGGAAGAGAAAAATCTGTGCGTATGGTTATAGGGTAGGAAAAGGGCAAGTAGGGCAAGGTGAGGCCAGGGAGGTAGGCAGGGGCCAGACCACAAAGGGCCTTCAGGTTCTGCTTAAAGATTTTTGCTGTGATTTAAACAGTGATGGGAAGCCTTGAAGATTTTTGTTTTTAAATTATTATGGGTACATAATAGTTGTATATCTTTATAGGGTACATGTGATCCTTGAAGGTTTTAATCCAGAGCAGTCCCTTATTTAGATTTGTATTTTTAAAAGAATGTGCAAGCTGCTGTGTGGGAAATGCTGGAGGTAGAGGAGGACCAGGGTGGAAACGGGGAGATGAACCAGGAACTACCGGGCCCGTCCGAGTGAGGGACAGTGGTGAGTACCATGGCGACGGGATGCAGGCAGCAGCTGGGCCTCGTGGCTGACTGCGTGCGGTGGTGAGGGGACAGAGGGATCAAAGACTTCTGCCTTTCCCATGGGTGTTTATTATCTCCAGGGCTAGGCTTCCTGTGCTTGCTTTTCTTCCCAGAGAATAAAGACAAAACCAGATCCCCCTACACAGCAGCTAGAACACAAAGGAAAACCAGCCAGGCCTCAACAGAGTCTCCAAAAAGCTCTTCAAACATCCCTCTGTTACAGATGCACACAGCGTCGGGAAAGCAGGTGAAACATTTCACCTTGATGGTCAGACTCTTTGAGGAAGACATCCGACTTCTCCCCAGCGAGGAAAAGTAAATAACTCATTAGACTACACAAAAGGGTCATGTTACATAAACTGCTCAAACTGCTGTCTTGGTGTTAAGCCCACTGGTGTTTCCACATTTTCTGAACCCCCAGACCCTGCTGCTCTGACAGTCAGAGACAACAGAATTATTTAGAACTTTTAAAAAAAATTGTCCATAAATTTTCTCCTCAAAATTCAAAACAGACTAGAGGGTGAGACGTAAAGCAAAGGTCTAGGAAGGAAGCTCTTTAGGTAAGGCCTGGCTGAGTTGCAGGGGAGGTTGGGGAAGGTTCTCATTCTCATAAATGAGAATTGTAGCCTGGCAAGGCTTGTAGCCCTGGGAAAACAGTCAGCAAGGTCTAGGTGATAAGATCCACTCTTCCCCTGTCCGAATGCAATCCCTGATGGCCAGTTCAGAAAAAATATGGAGGAACATTTTTTTTTTCTGAGCAATTAAGAGTTGGTTTGAAATGGGTCAGAATAAAACATGGCAGCTTCAGGATGTGTGAGATTACTGCTCTGACATTTACTTTCTTTCCTACCTAATCTAGCACTCAGCTCATATGGCCTGTGCAAAGCAGGAGTCATTTGTTCTACAGCTAAGATGAATTACTCAATGAGTTTTCAACAACAACAACAACAACAGCAAGTCTGCTTTAGAAATAGCTGCCAGGTGCCCAGGCATGGTGGCTCATGCCTGTAATCCTAGCACTCTGGGAGGCTGAGGCGGGCAGATCACTCAAGGTCAGGAGTTTGAAACCAGCCTGAGTGAGACCCCAACTCTACCAAAAATAGAAAGAAATTAATTGACCAACTAAAAATATATATACAAAAAATTAGCCGGGCATGGTGGCGCATGCCTGTAGTCCCAGCTACTCGGGAGGCTGAGGCAGTAGAATTGCTTGAGCCCAGGAGATTGAGGTTGCTGTGAGCTAGGCTGACACCACGGCACTCACTCTAGCCTGGGCAACAAAGTGAGACTCTGTCTCAAAAAAAAAAAAAAAAAAAAAGAAAAAGAAAAGAAAAGAAATAGCTGCCAGAAAAACTCAGCCTGAGTAGACCTACAGTGAGAGATTTGAGGGCTCCACAAATTTTTGATTCAGTACGAAGTCACAGGTATTTTCTGAACATCTACTCTGTGCCAGTCTTATAAGGTCCAGCGCTCCTGTTGAAGATCTCATGGGCTAGTGGGAGGAACAGGCACGTGAACAGACAAATCACGAAACAGCATGCAGAGTGCAGCAGTAGAGGTGTGTCCTGGGATGAGAGGTCACACAGAGGAGGGGTGACTGATTAACCATGCTGGGGGCCTGGGCGGGGGGGGGAGGGGGGGGGGAATGTCTGAGCTGGGTTTGAAGTAGGGGAACAGTAGGATTCAGCAGTAGGATGAGGGAACATGGAAGGTGAAACAGTGTTCAGGGAATTGTAAGCAGTTGGGAACTCTCAACGGGCCTCACTCCACCCAGCTCACAGGTGGAGAGAACCACAGCCAACCTTTCTGGCTTTCTGATGTAGAGAGCACAGGGCACACTCTGTCCCCAGTACCCACCCACCATTATTCAGCGAGTCTACTTTTAGCTAGTTTTGATCCTTGTTCAAAAACAGATACATATTTTAGGTCATTGCTTGGCATTTATACTGGAATGAGGCTAAATTCTATGTGCTTTATCAAGAGGTTTTAGATATTTAAAGAGCAAGACAGTCTGAGGCCCTAACTATTAAACAGAAAGCCTGTGAAGTTTAGCTTAACAGGCTTAGCTATCTCCTTCACTTCCAGGAGCTTCAAAACCATTGCTCAGTAAGGCCAGCTACTAATCACTTATACATCTGAAAATTTACTAACCTGCTGGTTTCTCATGGAGCTAACTATGTTATATTATTTGCTGTCAATTATATTTTATTTCCCTAGTATATATTAGTAAGAACTTCTGGTAAATATCAAGTAGAATCAGCTAATCTTAATATTAGCCAGAAGCTGAACTTTATACTATAATCTCTTTTTTTCCTTTCAGATACAGCATTCTGAGCATAATATATATATATAAAAAAAGGACTGCATCTTCTTTCTTCCTTTTTTTTTTTTATTAAATTTACCTGGAAATCACAAATTGTGCTCCAGTCTATCCTGTGGCTCAGCCACAGCTCCTCAGAGGAGACTGTGTGCCTGTCTCTATTCACTGCTTATGTTATATGCGAGTTCCCAAGCCGTTCTCTCAGCCATGCAAGCACACATTTTGTGCCTTGCCCGGCATTGTGTGCTATTGTTCTTGGCAAAATACTTTGTACCTTTACTCTCCTGCCCATAGGCAGAAAGAACAGAAGGACCTCTAGAAGGCAATCTGGCGACTCTGTTTCTCCATATAATTGTGGAAGGTTCTGGGAATTGGAAAAGTACATAATCAAGGTAGTATTTCCATAAGATATTCAGTGAAAATCAACTATTGAAATTCTTGGGAGAAATGAGCTTTGAGAAGACCAGAATCTCAGCAAACTTGACCATGTCTGAGAAGTGGCCATTAGCAATGTTGCAAGCTTCAGAGAGGGACTCAGAGAAGGGACTGCAAGCTGGCTGCAGGTGTCTGTGCAGGTGTCTCTTTCACATTTGGCTAATTGTGAAAGAACCAGAATATACATGATACTTGGTAGGAAGAACGTGAGGGTAAGAATGAGGGGAGCTGATCTTCAACAGAAGGTCCAGAGATCTAAAGTTATTTAGTAGGCCAAGGACAATGCGTCTTTGTTCTCAGCAGTGGTGTGCTGAGGAAGGGCCTGCAGGTGCAGGCTGGGAGAAACAACTTTGCCTCTCTCTGGAACCCAAAAAAGGTACCAGAATATGGGGCAGGCCTCTGAGCAGGCACACACTTGACTTCAAAACTGCTCCTGTTTGCATCACATAGAAAGAAGTTCATTCTGAGAAGAATTATCTCAAGATAATCATACTCTCTGAACCCCAAGGAGAGTTTCTTTGGAGGCCTGGGTTTCCTCCATGGTATGGGGAAGCCTTAATTGGAAGGTATTTATTTTCCAATCTAGCACTCAGCCCCTGTGGCCTGCGCTCACCCAGGGGTCCCCAGTGACAGGCAGATTGTGCCCAGAAGGCGGGAAGCTAGCTGGGAGAGGGCTCCCATCATGGCATCTACTACTCCAGGCAGAGTCACTGACGTTGGAGAAACTGCTACCATTATCCAGAACTTTAGGGGGAATCATTGGACGACTAACGAAGGTCAAGGAAATTCCTCAGGATAATTTCAGGGTTGTCTAGGAAGAGCAGAAACAACATAATGGAAAGAGAATAGAGTGATGACATTTGAAAGTGAGATATTTTTCAAGTATATAACAGAAGAATACTTGCACTATATCTATGGAGATTGAAGAGAAATGTAATATGTCAAACAGAGGGAACTAGGAGTGATGTCAGCAGCCTTTGGTCCCACTGTCCTGTCCTGTATAGACCATCTTACATTCTGCTCTGTGAGTGATAGCCCTGAAATACAAACCTGACCATGTCACTTCCTGCAAAAAGCCATTCAGAGGCTCTAGTCACTTCCATTTAGGAAAGAGCCCAGCCCTCAGATAAGCCATGGGCCCTCACTGATGGGATCCCTGCCTCCTTCTCCAGCCTCAACTCCTGCTCATCACCCACTACCCCACGCCCATCCTGGCCCCTTTACCCTTTGCTGTAGTGTTACCGAACTATTTACCTACAAAAGCCTCTGTACATTTGCACATGGTATTCCCTTGGCCTGGAATACTTTAAAAAGTTTTTTTTTTTTTAAGTCATCAAGTCTAAATTCAAGGATCTTCTGGGAATTTCCACTTAAGCAGAATTAGGTACTGCACCCCTTTCCCTACCTGAGCCTTCATGCAATCACTACACTCAGTGTGGTTGACCTTTAGTATTTGCAGGTTTCATTTTCATGGATTTAAATATTCTCAAGCAACTAGAACATCCATGACATAAAAATTTGCTAATTTTGTGTGGTTCCAGTTCTGATTACATGGGCGGGGAGGAAGGTTTCTAGGAAGTAGTTAATAGATGTTAAGGGGTCCTAGTCAACCGTACAGCATCTGCTTCTCAATGGGATTTGTCCTCTGTGCTCACAGTCATGTAGGCAGTAATCTCATGGAGAGATGAAATACTTGGTTTACCCCTACTAACAATATCACCTAATCAATGCCATACAAATATCTTCTCATTTAACCCTCATAAAATTCCCACAAGTGCTTATTAAAATTCCCATTTTCATGTTAAGGAAATTGAGACATAAGAGTTGTAGTTTTCCCATATTTACACAGCTAGCAAGTGAAAGCAGCTATCAAACACAGGTTCTAAGCTAACAGAATGGAACAGAGAACAGAGAACTCGACTAGCACCAGTGATTTCTGAAGTTTGTAAACAGGGATAAAGACTGAAGAAATTTTTAAAATGTGATTATGGGTACCTTTTAAAAGGTGCTGAACAAATTAAACAGTAGGGAGAATTATGCTAGAGAAAAGAATTTGCAAATTCAAGAATTCTTGATGGTCTCCTGACAAATTTTCTGGACACAGATCTTTAGGCATAGCCCTAAATGCTGACAATCTCTCCGACTATGGCCTGCACAAATTCAAAAGACAATCCACAAACTCCACAGGATTGGGCAAAGCAGATCCCATTTTTTTCTGGAAGCATTTTCTGGCCTACCATGGTTGTTTTGTTCTCCTCCAATCTCACTGGTGACTCATTCGCCGTCTCCTTTGCTGGTTCTTCCTTGTCTCTCTAACCTTTCGGTGTCAGTGCCCAGGGGCCCCTTGGGTCTGCTCTCAGTGTCTACACTCTTCCTAGACGATCTCTTACCCAGTCCCCAGGCTACACTTCCCTACATGCTAGTGACTCCCCTGAACTCCAGACAATGCCCCACTGCCCACCAGACATACCCCTGTGGATGTCTAGCAGACATCGCAAATGGAAATGTTTCCAAATGTCTCCAAATCTCTATTTTCCAAATCTCTATTTGCTCATTTTCAGCCTTGCACAGCTTCACTGATGACAACCCATCCTTCCAGTTGCTCAGGACAAAATCCTGGAGCCGTCCTCAACTCCTTTCTTTCCCTTATGCCTCACATCCAGTCTATCAGGAAACTTCTGTCAGCTCTAACTTCAACATAGACCCAGAATACGGCCACTTCCGCCATTGCCACGCTGACCCACACCAACCTCAGGTCTCTCCTGGATTATACAAGAGCCTCCTAACTGGTTTTCTTTCTTCTACCCTTGCCAAGGACCCACACCCCCCACTGTCCATTCTCAAAACAGCAGAGTGATGTTTCAGCATATAAATAACATGTTTCACATGTTACTTCTTTGTTCAAAAACAGGTTTAGACCTCTATTGTTCAAAATTCCCCTAATTTCTCGTAGTAGAAACCAAAGTCCTCACACTGGATTATAAGGCCCCTACGTGGTCTTCACTCCTCACTTCATTGCCTACTAACATATTGTATATTACTTATTTGTTTAGTAGGCTTATCATCTTTCTTCCCCTTCATCAGAGAGCAAGGATTTTGCTCTGTTTTATTTACTATCTATCTCCCACCTAGGAAACACTGGGAGACTCTGGGGGACATTGGGTGTCAAAAAGTATTTGCCTAATACTGCGATGGGATCTCGTGAAGTCTGGTCCTTAGAGTGTGCATGTGATGCTGGGCCCTGTATCACGTGTGTGATGAATACCCTCATGGAAGACAGCGAGGTGCAACTTAGTATGGAAAATCGATTAAGAGCAGCATAATTGTCACAGGCTCTTGTTTGTGACACTGGAGATGACATTCTTAATGAAATCCTTTTTTCAAATGTGACATCTTTCTAAATTAGAGCAAACACACCATCCCAATGCCAATTTTACTGTCAAATGTCAATAGCAAATCAGCAGTCTGCTGCTTTAAACAACACAAGGAGTCCGCGATTGCCTCAGCACCTGAGGGACTGGCATTAGATGGCGGTGAAGACAGATATCGCCTATCCGTCACCAAGAATGTTGATGGTGAATGAGCTAAATTCATCAAGCTCTTAGTAAACATTTTTAAGCTCTTTTTTTTTCCTCAAAAGAATCCAATTCTTCTTTATAGTGCTTTACAGTTGACCACAAGCAGAGACAAGTTTTGTTTTACATAGCAGCTATGTTCCCCAAAAGCTGCAGATCAACATTCCATAAATTCACTAATGTGAAATGCATGGGGAGAGCTTACTCTTAACAAGACCCTGAGATGGGGTTTGGGGGTGGAAAGAGCTCCTGCTGTGCTAGGCTGTAGGAGCCCTAGTTCTCCCATTTCCCGGCCCCTCTGTAGGCAGATTGCTCGAGGTCAGGAGTTCAAAACCAGCCTGAGCAAGAGCAAGACCCTGTCTCTACTATAAAGAAATTAATTGGCCAACTAATATATACAGAAAAAAATAGCCGGGCATGGTGGCGCATGCCTGTAGTCCCAGCTACTGGGGAGGCTGAGGCAGAAGGATTGCTTAAGCCCAGGAGTTTAAGGTTGCTGTGAGCTAGGCTGACGCCATGGCACTCACTCTAGCCTGGGCAACAAAGCAAGACTCTGTCTCAAAAAAAAAAAAATGGGTTCATAGAATCTACTTCATAGGGTTATTGAGAAGATTATCTGAGATGATCAATATATATGAAAGTGATATATAAAGTGATGTCTACATATTGGTCTGTGACTAAATAACAAAACATTTTCATAAATCACAGTGCTCCTCTGTAATGGAAATAATCTTCCCATAATTTTTCCACCTTGTAAATTTGGATTTTCACATGCTAACCGGGCTCATATTTTTGTTATTGTTGTTGCATTCTTGTTCTTTAATCGCCCTTTCAGCTATGAAAATTAAAATTGTGCCTAGTCACTTCCTCATTTTGCTTCATCAGTTCATTCAAAGAACCAAGTATTTCAAGTCAACGACTGCTTTGACTGATGATTTTCTGAATAGCCCAAGGCCTTCACCAAATTGTTCATGTTTGTCAGTATTGTGGCTTGAACTGTGTCCTCCAAAAAGATACGTTGAAGCCCTAACCCCCTGTACCTGGGAGTGTGACCTTATTTAGAAATAGGGTCTTTGCAGATACAATCAAGTTAAGTTGAGGTCATCAAGATTGGCCCTAATCCAATATGACTGGTGTCCTTATAAGTGGAGAAGAGACACAAACATACACATACATGGGGAAGACAACGTGAAGACACACAGGGGGAACACCACATGGTGACAGAGACACAGATTGGAGGGATGTGTTCACAACCCAAGGGATGCCAAGTATTGGCAGCACTAGAAGCTAAGAGAAAGGCATGGAGCAGATTTTCCCTAGAGCCTCATAAAAAGCATGGCCCTGCTGACATCTTGATTTTAGACTTCTGGCCTCCAGAAGCAAGGCAGAACACACTTCTGTGTTAAGCCACCAAGTTTGTGGTACTTTGTTAAGGCAGCTCTAGCAAACTAATGCACCCAGTTAGTTACCCACGGCCCATTTGAGGCAGGCCTGGTTAATGCGATGGAGACCACGGCGTATTTCTCTGAATTTGATCAGTGAGCTGCTGAGTCCACAGGACTGGTAAAAGACCAACGTAGCCTTGAACTAAGGGTCTGGGGTGAATGTCTCACTCATATATGTTCCTGAATGAGCCGGTTTCCATCTTCTGTTTCCATAACAACTGAGAGCAGCAGTTAACGACTAGTATGGAAACAAGAGATTTCTGTCTTACTCCCCTCTTTGGTCATTTTTTTTCTCCCACTACTTTCTTTCCACTTTCATTGTGAATGAGTTTAAAGAAAACAATTTGCAGGTTTTTTATTTGTTTTATGATGCTAAATTTTTATTAGTGAAAAAACATTAAAGAGGCTTATCTCAGACTGAACGACATATTTTCAGAGAAAATGAAAGCATATCAGGTGAACTTTAGTCCAGTGGTCCACATCTGGCTACACATTATAATCACCTGGGCCCTTTAAGATACCACGATGTGGATCCTACCCCTGGAAATCCTGATTTAATTGATACAAGGTGGGGCTTGGGCTCTGGTATTTTTTTTTTTTTAAGTGCCCCAGATGGAATTATGGTGTAGCCAGGATTGAGAACCAGAGAGCAGGTCTGAGGCTGTCATTTTACAGAAGAGGGTGTTGAGGCCAAGGGAAGTTAGTGACTTGCCTGGATCAAGGAGACAGGCTCCCTGCCACTACATGTGCCATCCTGACCCCAGAGCATCCTGTCCCTCCTTCTTCACCTGGACAATTCCTGGTCATTCATCATGGGTTAGCTCAACTGTCCACTCCTCTTTGGGGCCTTTTCTGACCCACCAACCTCTTGTCTCCCAGCCTCTCCTCTGTCCCCTTAGCTTCCACAATGACTGTCCTTATCACACAGACTGACTTGTCAGGCGTTCTCTCCACTAGACTGTAAGCACCTTTAGGGCAGGAAATAGCTAGGTGGGGGAAAAAAATCACGAGAACTCCTCAAGTTCAACAAAGGAGGACTCCAAATTACTTGCCATTTCCTAATTCATACGTAATTCATAATGTCAAATTCATCTCTGCCCATTATTAGATTCTCTTGCCCTTTTGCTTGCATTTATTTAATAATGTTTATTAGATTTTTTTCTGATTTTAAAAGTAATTCATATTCATGATTGAAAATTTGGAAAGCATCCACAATTACACAGAGAAAATAAAATTCCTACAAAATTGCCACCTGTAGTCCTGTTGTTGGTGTGATTTCTCAATTGATCAAACATTTATGGAGTACTTATCATGTGCCACTTGGTGTCAGAACACCTGTATTCGAGGTAGCTCTCAACCTCTGTGGCTTCACTTGCTTTATTTGTAAAATGTGCTCCATATTTGAGATGTTGTTCTCACAAGTCCATAAAGTTAGTATTATTCCCTCATGTGAAAAAAGAGATTGTCCAAGTATTTTAGCTTATAAGTGCTGGTATTGGTATTAGCACCTGGGTCAGGCTGATTCAAAGCTCATGCTTTCTCCTCTATTACAGCTGTTAAATTGCCAAGATGTGAAGGCCTGGTCAGTTCAAGAGAGCAGTGACATTCTGAGCTCTGCTAGTCAACAAAAAAGAACATTGTTAAGAAAGAGTAAGCAGGGTCATCATGGACAGCTGCACAGGTTATACACTGTCAACCTGAGGACGTGTCATTCACATTGCCATCCACGTGAATAGCTGCCCCAGGAATGGTATGGTGCCATGGACCCAGGGGTGGGGGTCTGCACTGAGCCCAGGACTGTGTCCCTGGGCTGAGCTTGGAACACCTGCATGTGGTGAAGCAACATTGAGGGTTAAATTATCTCAGGTAGGCAATTGAGCCACACTGTGCACCAAGCCACTGAACTGAAATGCCACAGGAACACTGGCCTTCCAAAAAGCTCTCTGAAATTCCGTGAGTGAAACAGAACAAGAGGGAGAGGGTTGGGCAGTAAGGAGGATTGCTCCTTGGGCTGGCCAGCTTGCAGCAGATGACTTCAAGGTCAAGTCAAGGTCTGCTTGGGAAGCATACAAGCTGCTTCCTGGACATCTTGGGGAAGTGAGCAAAGCTGGCAGGGCTTTCTTCCCAGCAGGGGAGGGGTGGCCATGTCCCCATAGAACCTCAGAGCAAGGAGAAACAGGCTCTCCCATGACTAAAGAAAATCATTAGGAGAAAGAGTTGTGATGGTGTCGGATGAAGAAACAACAAAAGAAACCTGTAGGAGAGGCAGGATGCTGAGTTTTAATAACCAGCATTGTCATCCTAATAAACCCTGGCATTTCTGTGGTGTTTGCAAAACATTTTCATGCACATTTTCCCATTTGGTCCTCACTATCACTCTGTGAAGTCCTTTTCACCACCATTTTACTGATGAGGAAACTGAGGCTCAGAGGGACCTATAATATGGCTCAGACCTATCAAGTGTCATAGACAGGGCCTTCACATGCAGCCAGGGCTCCTGGTAACAAATCTGAGCTCCTTTACAAGGGAAAGCTTCAGAACTCACAGTGGGAAGATGTTCTAGGGAAGCCTTGGGAAGAAGCCTTGGGAAAGGACCAGTGACTGTCAGCAAGCTGGTATATCTTTGACCTTGCAGGGAATGGTCTCGTGTTCTCTCAAGATCCGGTCCCTGGGCACTCTCTGGAGTCTTTACCCTCTGTCACCTTTTATTTCTGGCACTCTTGATTCCTCCAAGCTTAGCCACTATGAGCTGCTGCTCTGCTTGCCGGGAAGATCATCCTTCCAGTTCTTCTGCCTGGCTCATTCCCACCCAGCAGTTGCCTCTTCCATGAAGCCTGCTCTCCTCCCAGCAACCTGGCTGCCCTGTTCTGAGTTCCCAGGGCTGGCCTTTGCATTCTTCCCTCAAAGCAATGATCAATCAGTTGTTTGCCTTGTTGTCTCAGTAATCCTGGCAGTACCACTTCCAACAGAGACTCCAAAGCAGATCACTCCGCTTCTAGTTATCACCTCTCACCCGATGACAGCCTCACTGAGCTTTTGTTCCCCTCTAGCCCATCCTCCATGTGGCTGTCAGAAGGAGCTTATAGGTCTGAATGAGCACATATCACTCTGCCACTTAATACTTTCAACTGCAGGCTGGCAAACTACACTCCCCATGCTGGGGTGAATCTAGCCTGCCACGTGTTTTTATAAATAAAGTTTTATTGGAACACAGCCACATCCAATGGTTTATGTACAGTCTATGGCTGCTTTTCAACTACAACAACAATTTGAGTAGTTTCCACAGAGACTGTTTGACCAGCAAAGTCCACAATATTTACTAGATGGCCCTTTACAGAAAAAGTTGCTGGCCCTTGTTCTGTTGGCTTCCCATCTGTTTTGGTTATCCACTGTGGCATAACAAACCACCCCAAACTCTCACCCTTTTTAGTTCTCCCTACCTCTGTCTCTCAATCTTGATTGGCTCTGATGTTGTACTGAGGATATGGGTGCTTTAGATTGAATGTTTATGTCCCTCTAAAATTCACATGTTGAAATTCTAACTCCCAATGTGATGGTATTAGTGGTAGGGTCTTCAGGAAGTGATTAGATCACGAGGATGGAGCCCTCGAGAATGGGATAAGTACTCAAGGAGTCCCAGAGAGCACGCCTGCCCCTTCTGCCAGGTGAGGACACAGCCAGAAGATGGCTATCTATGAACCACGAAGCAGGCACTCAACTGGCCAGTGCCTTGATCTTGGACTTCCTAGCATCCAGAACTATAAGAAACAAATCTTTGTTGTTTATGAACCAGCTAATGTATGGTATTCTGCTATAGCAACCTGAGTGGACTAAGACAGTGGATCTAACCTAGAGCCTGCCTACAGGGCTGGAATGGTTGCCAGGGTTTTGATATTATCCTGTGGTTGGAGTCTAAGCTTCAGGCACCTCTGTTGGTCCTGAGAGCTTTCCAAGTGTTTGGAGCTGCTCCAGCATGGTCCCAACATGAGCTTGGGATGTAGCCTCCTGACTGAGGCCAGAAATGGGACCCTTTAGGCTTATTAAAGTGAGAGTTTCAGTAGCTCTGCTCAACCAACATTTGTTGAGTGAATGAATGATCGCTGGGGTCCATCCTGGGCTCACCCTGGCCAGAGATTCTCTCTCCTGATCCCCGGGGTGAGGTCTCAGGCCTCTGGCTGCTCCAGCTCCTGCCTGCTCCCTGCCCCCTCCCTCCTTTGCCACATGTGCCATTCTCTCTGCATTGCCCCTTGGGCTGGGGGACAGTGAACTCTGCTGCTGGACACCTTGGAAAAGGACACCCATACACACATGCACATTCTAGAAAAAGAGAAGAAAATGGGCCAGAAGATCACTCCAGGCTCTTGCTCTAAAACAACAGTTTCTTTCTCCTTCAAAAAACAATCTCCTCACTAAGGCATAAAGTAGGAGCCTGGCAATTCCATTTGAAGTAGAATCCTCCTCCCAAATTACCATATTTCACATTGGAACCCCTTCCTCCTCCCTGGCCCCGCCCCTCGCTGTCTCCCCTGCGAAGCTGCGGTGGAGAAATGTGGATTCCACTGATGAAAAGGAGCAAGTGACAGGCCTGCCACCAGCTTGTTCTGAAGAGACACATCCAATTAAAACCGACAACAGTGTCAAAGAGCCCAGTCAGCATTTCATCTCCTCAGCACTTTCTCCAACGTGCCGGTGTTACCTGCGGCAGTTCTTCCTTCCCCCTACCCCCATATGAAATTTAGGTCAGTAAATGCATAATCCACAAAAACAACCCTGGCAGCTTCCTCTCCCTCCTCCCACCTCCGGAGTCGCGTGTTTGGAAACATATAACTGGTCTGATCGCTTTCCCCAGCAGACGGCAGCGTTCTGGGGAGAATTCCAGCCAGGAGTGCTGGGAGGCGAGTGGCACCTGTGATGAGAGAGGGACAGAAAGTAGATTATGTGACTCAAGAATAAAATCCAGCCAGCTGAGCTGTATCATTGTGACATTAAACTCTGTCCTCTACCCTGCAACTCGACTGTGTGGCCTCCGGAGAGCCACTGGCCCTCTTGGGGCCCAAGTTTTTATCCATAAAAGGAGGAGAGCTGGCCGGACCGGATGCCACCCCTTGCTCCTTTAATGCCAACATCTCTCTGCTTGCACAGAGACCCTCAGAGGCAGGTGCTGTCTGGGGGATGGGGGAGGGGCAGGGTGCAGGTCCCTCCCACGAATCAGCCAAGTGTGAACCTGTGTGTGCTCGTTTCTGCGGATGCCTCTGTGAGAATGTCCAGATCCCAGGGAGGTGGAGAGAAGGCCCTGAGCCTCAGCCTAGCGAGGAGAGGGAACTGGCTTCCTTCCCAAGCATTGTGCCTGCCATAGAGACAGCACTATTTTCTCAAACAGGAAAGTCAGTTCTGTTCTGGGAAAAGTGAGAGACAGAGCAGGCTGGCTGGAGCCAGGCCCAGGGAAAGAGGACCTGGAAAATGTTCACCCACACTCCTCCTGCCTCAGGCAGGCCTATCCTGCTGGAGGTTTCTGGCATTTGTCAGAGGAAACCTTTTCACTCTACATTTCTCCATGGGAGAAAATAGGAGAGACAGGCTTAGGAATAACCCTCCTGGTTTTGTGTGACAGACTATCTGACTTGCAAGGGCAGCCCAGAGAAGGCACATGGGGACATGCTGGGGTGGGCTATGGTCATTTGTCCTCTGTGGGGTCACACTTAGCTACAGGGACACAGATTTGAAAAGGGCCTTAGACGCTACACAGTCTAACCTCCTCAATCTTCAAATGAGAAAACTGAGGCCCAGACAGGGAGGTGACTTGTTTTGTTTACACAGCGAGGTACTGGCAGAGGGGAGGACCAAGGGTTCCTGACGTGCAAGTAAGGTACTCTCCGTTATCTCATGACTTTCCCCCTGTCCTGGTTTTCTTCTCCCAGTTTGGGAATTAATGCAACTCAGTTCAACAGGTATCTATGGAGCAGCTGTCTTGTTCCTTGTTCCAGGCACTGTGCTGAGCCCTAGGGGTGGAGAAAGGAGTGAGCCACACATTCTGACCTCAAGAAGTTCACTGTGTCACAGGGGAGACATTTATGTAGAGAAAGAAGTCCAGGTCAGCATGATAAACCTGGGCTTGTCCCCTCCCTTGGGCTCCTGGAGCACAGGAACCTTCCTCGGCAATTGCACTGCCTGCATTGAATTATGAGTGACTTCCACTTGACAGCTTGGGAGACAAGGGCTGGCTTATTAATTTGTGTGTCTGCAATGCCCAAGGCAGTGTCTAACACATGGAGGATGCTGCTTAGTAAATATTGTTTGAATAAATATGTATGTTTCACTTAAAATAGTAATTGAACATGTATTTAACATTCTTATGCCTCAGTTTCTTCATCTATGAAATGAGTATTTTATTTTCCAGCTTGGTGGACTAACTTGCATTAGAATAAGCATGTTGCTGAGAACTGTAAAAGTGTATATATATATATATATATATATATATATATATATATATGTATCTTTTAAAAATAGGCCGTGCATGGTGGCTCACATGCTTGTAATCCTAGCACTCTGGGAGGCCGAGGAGGGAGGATCCCTCGAGGTCAGGAGTTCAGACCAACCTGAGCAAGAGTGAGACCTCGTCTCTACTAAAAAAAAAAAAAAGTAGAAAGAAATTAGCTGGATAACTAAAAATATATAGAAAAAATTAGCCAGGCATGGTGGCACATGCCTGTAGTCCCAGCTACTCAAGAGACTGAGGCAGGAGGATCACTTGAGCCCAGGAGTTTGAGGTTGCTGTGAGCTAGGTTGACGTCATGGCACTCTAGCCCAGGCAACAGAGACTCTAAAATAAATAAATAAACACATAAATAAATAAATATGTATGACCTTAAATATAATATAGATCCATATTATTTTTAAGAGGTTTTGGCAGGAACAAGGCAGTGAGGACCTGAATGATCAGAATCCCAAAGAGAAAGGAAATGTTAGCCCAACATTTAGAGCCAGGCTTCCCCTCCAGCTATTTTCTGACTTGTAAGCAGCAGTCAAGGGACCCAGGAGCTGAGCAGTGAGTGGTGGCTAGGGGCTGAGCAGCTGAGCTGGGCTTTCAGGATTCACTCATGTTTGGGAAGTTAAGAATTGGGGTTAAGGGCCCACAGGGTGGAGGGATGCTGGTGAACCCACTGAAGGGCAATATCCCAGGACCAAGGTGAAGTGGAAACAGGGCAGCCATCACAAAGGCTGAGGCACGGCTCTGAGTCAGCTCCATCCCAGACCTGAGTCACTTGATCCGTCTCCATCCTCACGACCTCCAGAAGCAGAGAGGAATCCTCTTTGGAGAAAGGCAACATCATCCAGAGCCTTGAGATATCTCTACCATTTTTCATACACAATTATAGACATTCAAAATCCCAAATCATCAGACATACCAGGAATCAAGAACAAAGGATCAAAATCAAGGGAAAGAAGGATAAGAGAAATGACAGGAGAGCCAGCTGTTGGAATTACGAGATGTAGAGGTTAATATATACGACAGGTGTAACAATCATACCTACAAAATGAGTTCTTTTAATGCTTAGAATAACGCCTGGTGCATAGTAAGCTTAATGTCAGTCCTTGTTAACTATAAAAGAAATAATGTGGAGTCACAGGGATTCTGTTGGGGGAAACAGCAATCATTTCAGCAGACACTTATTGGGTCATTTGGGCACTGTGGTAGGTTCTATGAATACGAATAGGTGAGGACCCCAGCTTCGAGATGCTCACAGTTGAATGAAGATAGAAATAGCTCAGCATGGGAGGATCCTACAAGGTTGTTCTAAAGAAAAGAGGAAGAGGAAGGATCAGAGGAGCAGTATAAGGCACCAAGGGGTCTAAGTAAACAGAACAGAGAGATAAACAGTACAGCAGGCAGCATGGCCAGGGAGATGCAACTGGAGTCTGATGCCTCCTCAAAGCCATTGGGCATTGACTGGGGTCATCTTCCATTCCTGGGGCAGCTGTGATGGTCAATGCTACCCCGTTTATTGCGGCAGAAAACAGAGGCCCAGGGAGGGTGAGGGGTTTTCTCTGGTCCAAAAGAGAGTTGGCATTGAGGCCAGGACAGCGTCCTGACAACCACTCAGTGCTCTTTCTCCTTCTCCTCCACTGTGTACCATGTGAGAATACGAGGCCCCAGGCCAAGGTGAAGGAAAGACACATATAGCAAGAATCTCTCCAAATAGTTTTCTTATCTACATTGCCTTTTCCAACACAGCTTCTAAAAGGCTGGAGACCCAAACTGCTCCCCAGCTGAGGGTCTGCAGATGTGAGGAGCCCTGTCTGAGCCCCTTTCCAGGCAGGAAGCCCCCACACCCAACCCAGGACAAAGATGGGCAGCATGGCTGTGGTCCAGGAAACCAAGTGTTATAGCTAGGGACCATCTGCAGCTTGCTCCACTTTCAAAGAATATGCCCACGGTCAGATGCCATGGGAATCACAGACCTGAGCCCCTCAAGCTCTCCCCACTGGCCTGCTGCCTGGAGAAATGGCCAGATCCCAGCCGAAGATTTATGGTTCTTGAGGCCAGGAGGCTCCCATCTCTTCTGGTCCATGTGACCCTCCCTGTAGCTATTTCCACATGATCTTGGCTTCTTCGCCTGAAAAAAACAACAAAAAATAGGCTGTGCCCAGGGAGGCGTGTTCCAAGAGAAGGGACAGGATAGCTCAGCACAGCATCATGGCCCCACCTGGCCAGGTCAAGAGTAACACACCCCAGAACGGCATTTGTGGAAAGTTAGGTCTATTTTGAGCGGATGCCTGCTGTCTCTGTGGAGGCATGAGGCCATCTCCCTGCATGGGGCCGATGCCAAGTCCTTTCAGGTGGTGAAATGTCAAGCCGGGAGCTGAGCTGGAGGAAGCTCCCCTGGGATGGCAGGTGGGGGTGACTCCAGCGTGGGTGGATGGAAAGGAAGAGTCATCCTGCCTCCATTTAGGATGTGATGGTAATATGAGATGGAGGAACATGAGAAATGCCATGGGAGGTCACACATGTGGCACACTTATACCAGACACCTCTCTGACGTCTGTTTCTAGGGACGTGCTGGCCACGAAGTCATCTTGTGAGTCAGTGGTGCTTCCCTACACAGCCTCATTTTCCTTCGCAAGCCATTAAATGCCCAAGAAGAATACAGGGATGGGAGAGTGCTTCTGGCTTCAAGTCCCACCTCACTGCTCAACAGCGGTGTGACGTGCACCTTAACCTCTCTGAGCTTCACTTTCCATCCTATACAGTGAGGATCATGACACCTGCCCTGACAACCTCAGAGGATTTCATGAGGGGCAAAAGACTCAAACCTGTGTGAGAACACGTGGTAAACTGTAAAGCAGTGCTGTAGTCCCAAGACCAGCTGCCTGTCTGCAAAACATGTCACCAATCCCACAGAGGAACCTGTGCCAGAATGTAAATCCACGGTCACTAAACACACTTTAGTTCAAGGGACAGAAAGTAAGACTTTCTGGTTGAAGGAAGCAGTGCTGGGGTGAATTTCTTATTTATTGTGGACCTGCACTTTGAATAGCACTGCTGTAAACACTATACACATGGACATCCCTTGCCTTAAATTCCCTTGTCTCGGGATCCCCCCATCTCCTCCAAGCCTCCCAGCCTAGCCACTTGTCCAACACTTACTCATTTTTCAAGACACAGCTCAAGCATCTCCCACTAGATCCCTGCAGCAGAACCAATCCTGTCCCCTGTGGGTTTCTACCACATGGCAATTATGAATGCAATATCTGTCTCCTGACTAGGCTGTGACATTCTTGAGGTCACATTCCTCTGTGCCCAGAGACTGGCACAGAGGAGCTGCTCCATGTATACCTGTCTAGTAAGTGAAAGTTAAAGTGTAGGAGGTGTTGATTCTTCTCTGCCCATTTTTGGGGTGCATGCCATTAAATCTGCCTAAGTCTGAACATCCTCCGGGTGTGGTGGCTGAGCTGCACTCCTGAGCCCGGGAAGTGAAGCAATGACCCTTTGGAATTTGAAGATTTCTAGAAGCTTTATTCATTCAGCACACAATTATTAATATTAGTTGTGGCCACATGCCAGGCTGGGTGTGAGGCACTGGGGACACAGCTATGAGCTAAATATAGCCCTTGCTTGCCAGAACACATGATACATAGTCTACCTAGCTAGATACATGCTTATAGAAGGTGGAAGAAGGCCCTTCTGTGATACCTGGAAGTCCAGCGTCAACACATCCACCCTTGACTTTGATCTAGTCAATCTCTCGGCAGGCTGGACACTAACAATACAAAAGGGGCCCAAGTCTTGCTGAAGGATCCCACAGGACCACACCTGCAGGTGAGGAAGAGGATGCTGTTTAGAAGACGGGGCAGAAGGAAGGCTCAAGGAAGGGCAATTAAAGGTGGAGTAGGGTGGGCAAGGGAAGACCCAACCTAATCCTACCAATCCTGAGTCCACTCTCCCTGATCCTCCTGGCCACACCTTGTCCTATCTCTGTCTGCAGCTGCTGCAGTTGTTGGTCCCTCTTTCCTCTGGGCCACCTCCCTCTGTGTAGTGAACCTCATTATGGCACTTACCCAGCTCCTTCATAACCACATAGTTACATAACATATAAAAACCATATAAAACATACAGTGTTTATATGTCTACTTCTCTTATTGGCTGTGAGCTCCGACGAGGCACAGACCATGTTTCATTCTTTTGATGTTTTGCTCCAGATGTTTATTTCTTGAATCAATGAACAATCCTCTCCACTTCTACAGTAGAAATGCCGTGTCCTCCTAATACCGTGTCCTCCTAATCTACTTCTACAGTAGAAATACCAGGAGCCGGATCTCCTGACTCCAGCTGGCGCTCTTTCCCGGAGGCCCAGCCACAGACTGTAACGAGGACACCACTGCTCTAGACCAGCTCTCCTATTCTGAGAAGTAGAAACTAAGGCCTAAAAGGGGACAATGGCCTATGGTCTGAGAGCTTGAAAATAATGGCGAAGCCTGAATTAAGTTTTCTAGCCTCAAGTTTAGAAAATCCGAACGTCATCCTTGGCATCTCCTTCCCCCTCACAAGTCATTTCCTATTCAATTTATTACCAAATCCAGTGGATGCTGCTACCCATTTCTCTCTGCTGTCACTGGATGAGGCTCTCAGCAGCCTCCTAACCTCTCATTCCCCCAGGGGCCGGGTTGTCATCCTCCCTGCCGCAGCCAGAGTGTCTTTCTAAACGCAAACCCATCATGCCCTTGCCCCTTTTGCCTGACTTCCTCTCCCCATCAACGCCGAGCCCAGGGGGCTTCCCTGGCTGCCTACCCCTTGCCAGCTCCAGCCTTTAAAACTCTTGCACCCTGCTCTGGAGCCCCCAGTTTCAGTCCTGAGCCCTGGGGACTAGATCTTTCTCTGATCAGTCCCCTTGCGGTGACGGACTGGCTGCCCGCCTGCCTGGCTTTCCCTGTTGTTTCAGACTCGCCCTGGTGCCTCTGACAGCCCCGTGGGTTGGTCTAACAGCAGCCCCATCCCTGCGTGGATCCCGACCCAACTCTGGGACCTGCTCTAGCCCCTGAGTTACCAGTCTGGGTCTGATCATTTCCGCTCCCACCTGTCTGGAAGGGCTATCAGAATGAATGAACAAATGAATGACTCTCTGCACTTTCTCTCCTACTTCCTGCTCAGGCACCCAGGGCCCTCATCCTATGCTCTGGTTCTTAGACATATCCACCTGCCATCCCTCACTCCACACCTACCCTCTCTGAAGTGACTCATTCTCCAAAGTAATCTCACCCTTCCATTCTCTATCCCCAGATCAAAATTTCTGTCCCCACCAGGTGGTTGATATAGAGGAAGGGTGCAGGAATGGGCCCCAGGAGGCATGGGGTTTAGCCCCAGCCCTGTCCCTGAGTTCCCATGTAGCTCCAGTGGGTGAAAGCTTTCTCCTCCCAGAGGTGTTGTGTGGCCCAGCAAGATCATAGTTGTGGCAGCCCTTTGTGTCAAAGCTCAAGGCGGAGAGTAAAGATGAAACAGTGGGACACAGATTTCCGGGTAAGGCTTTGCTCTATCCCGATGCCCTAGGCTTGCCCGTCTTCTTGGATTGAAGACCAACCCACTGCTTCACTCCTGCCTTTCCCAGTGCCACACCAAAACCAGGGACTACTGATAGAGAGTCACAGCTGCAAGGCTGTCCTAGGCTCGCAATAAGGCACTGCACCTTGTTTTATCTCACATGATCTTGGCAACATCTTTGTGAGCGGGGTAGGGCGGCTATTAATACCTCCATTCTGTAGCTAAGGAAACCAAGGTCAAAAATGTGGAAATACTTGTTCACAATCACAGAATAGGATTCATTGCCAGGTTTCTTGAACGTAAGACTGCTGTCCTGTGGTCCAAGGTGATGGTATTGGCCGGGGCCCTCAGTCCTCTCCTCTTGTCTTTCCTCCCTTCTTTCTTTCCATTTACTGGAATGCTGGGAATACAAAGGCAGTCTCAGGGGCATCGTACTTAATCCAAGGTGATGACAGCTGTCTTTGATAGAGACACAGACCCCACAAAGAGCTTTGGGGGCCCAGGGCAAAGAGCTGGGAGATGGGAACGTGCATGTTTCACAAGGCCCTCTGAGCTTTATGCAAGTAGGCTTTATAAATATAGGCACAGGGGAGCGGAGAAATCATCACCCTTGAAGGAGAATGTGCTTCAATTTGCCCACTGGCATCATCCAAACTCCAGGTGCAAAGCTCTTGGGGGTGAGAAAGACAGAGAGGGGCCCTTCTCTAGTCCTCTCCCTGGAGGCTGTTTTGAAGAGTGGTATTGAAGGATGACAGATATTCCTCTTCTAAGCTAACTCAGAGGAATCTAGACCTGTCCTGGCAGCTATGGGTGAAGATCATTGGCCTCCATCCTGCAGAAGAGACTGGGGGAGGCGTGTGCAGACAGATTCAGACAGGCCCCGAAGGGAGGGAAATGAGCCCTAGGCACCAAAGGGAGGGAAAGGCTCAGAATGTGTCCCTCTCCCGCGAGTCCCCACAGCACTGCCTCTCAGCGCCAGCTCCCTCCTACACACTCAACTCCCTGCAGCCCTCCAGAACCATCCTGCCAGCTGGTCCCCTGGGCTTGGAGCCCCTTAGCCTGCATGAGCCTGCCTATGTCTATACTTGCTTCTGAAGGAATCCAGTGATATCAGTAGTAGCTCTGCTGCAGACACTAAGAGCTTCACTTCATAGCTCATGCTTCGGTTTCCTCTGCTGTAAAATAAGGGGAACCATAAAACCTTCCCTGCCCTGCCCATCTCATGGGCCTGTTGTGAAGATGACATGAGATTGTTCAAGTGAAAGTGCTTTGCAAATTCTAAACTCTGATCGTGCCACTGCTGATTGTCATATTAGTATGCTCAGGGCCTGGTTTGGGCCAGGAGACCCAGGGCACGAACCCAGGTAGAGTCTGGAGACAATTTGCAGGAACTGGTCCACAAGGGTCACGGGGCTGTGCTGATTACAATGTACCGACTGACATCTCAGGGTTGGAGGGTGAAGGGGTCTGCTTTACTCTCAGAGAGATATGCAACATAGCATTTCCGTGGTCTCTCTCTGGAGGAAGAGAGATGTAATGGAAGCTCCACTGTAATTCATTCCCTGCCCACTTCTGACAACAGATGAACAGAATATTCCAACCAGAACTCTCCCACCCTGGGTGGTGCTGAGTGCAGTTCACTTTTCCCAGGAATGGCACCTGCACTCCAAGGTACCACCAATTGCTTCTCGGCACAAGTTTGGCTGCTCAGCAGAAGCTCTACCTGGCTAGGAAGGCCCATTCTCAGCCTCCCAGAATGGGCCACACGATGGGGAGGAGACTAAGAAATGGCCCCAGGCCCTTGGCGTTCTTTCACAGGACTGGGCTCCCCTTAACCACTGGAACAGATTCTGTCCACAGGGCATCTAAATCTCCCTGTGTAAGAGGACCTAGAAATATTAATTCCATAGATCGTGGGGCCATCTTTATGAGCCACACCACTTGGGCGGCTTTGCTTCACCTAAGAAGCTGACACCCTGGTAGGTAGATAGACAAGATGCAAGACTATAATTATTTGTCGTAAGAAAATTATTCCCATTGCCCAAGTTATAAGCCCAGGAGTCATCCTTGTCTCTTCCCTCTCTCATTCATCAAGGCTGATAAGCCAGGTCTAACTCCCAAATATTGTTCATATCTGTTCTTTTTTCCAGGCCACTTCACCAATCCAAGCCATTATAACATGCCACTTATACTGCAATATTATCCTCTTTATTCATCAAAGACAAGCACACCTGACAATTAGAGCTCATCACTTGAGATAACTAATGTTTCCAGAAGGAACAAAATGACCCTGCCCAGTGGTCCTGGGCAGCACTGCCCTAGGTAAATGTGCTGTTTCAAACAGACTTGAAGTCACTGAGCATGGCTTGAGGATCCCTTTAACAAGAGATCCTTCATGATCTGGTTCCTATTTCTCTTCAGCTTCCCTCCTTGCTTTTCCCCATGTGGTTGTTGACATCAAACAGAATTATTTGCCATTTGCTGGACAAGCCATGCTCTCTCTCTCTCTTTGCATATGCTATTCTCTCTGTCTTAATACCTTTCACCTTCTTCACCTGGGAACATCCTACTAGTCCTTTGGGCTCAGTTGAAGTGTGTCTTCTTCTGGGAAGCCCACTTTGGCTTCACCTTCCGCCACCTAAAGGACAGATTATAGGTCCCTCCACTAAACTCCCAGGACATCCTTTTAGTTCTTTCACAGCACTTGCCACACTCAGCTGCCACCAACAATTTACTTGTCAGTCTCCCCCTGCAGATAAAAAAGCCCCTTAAGGACAAAGACTTCCTCTTAACCCCTCTTTGTGAACCCACATTCAGAGCAGTGCTGAACTCATGGACAGGTGCGACCAACACATCTCATGAAGCGACTGAATTTGGGGAAGAGCACAGGGGCTTTTCGGGAGTTCCTGCAAAGGGCTGCCTTCTTGAGCTGCATTAGAGCCTCTGCTGATTTTTGTAACCAGAGCTCAATGGGCAACAGTGACCAGTTGTATGTTTCCAGCCCAAATTATTTCTCCAAGGCAGTCCAATGGGAGATTGGGTAGATTCGAAGCTATGGCTCAGTCTTTGTAGCGCTATGTGTAGTTCTGATTTGTCCCTGTTTCTATGGCATAGCTCTTGAAATGGCAGATGGAAGGCTGGGGGTTTTCCAGATTCCCTCCTGCTCAGCATGGTGAGAAGGTTGAAGCTCTGCCTAAATTCTCAGCCTCTTATCAAATGCTTTTTGCTTGGCTTATCTGCATGACTCCATGCTACTTATGCATAGACAAATGCTTTGAGAAGAATGGTATCTTATATTATCACACTCACTTCTTTGTGTTCCCGTCTCTCTTGATCCCTCTATTTCAGGGATCCTCAAACTTTTTAAACAGGGGGCCAGTTCACTGTCCCTCAGACCATTGGAGGGCTGGGCTATAGTTTAAAAAAATACTATGAACAAATTCCTATGCACACTGCACATATCTAATTTGAAGTAAAAAAACAACCGGGCAAAAATACAGCATGCGGCCCTCGGGCCGTAGTTTGAGGACGCCTGCTCTATCTCTTGGTAGCCCTAAACTTCAATTATGCCAAAAGCTCTATTTAGCCACCACTTTCCACTTGGCAGCTTAATCTCTCATCCTAAACTGATTATGAGCTTGCAAATTCTTTGAGGGGAAAAGCAACGTAGAATGTCAAGCTCACCTCATTGAGTTTCCTTTTCCCTGTGACACCTTGCTTGGCCCCTTGAATCCTAGCTGCCATGTAACGCTCTACTGCCTTTAACCATCTTTTAAGATCCAGCTTGTCTGTTGCTGTTTGTTTGTTTCTCATTGGCAGGTTTGGGCTGTTGCAAATTTGTCCGATGCAGCAGACACAGCAGAAAGTGAAGTCAGTTGTTTCTCCTTTTTTTTTTTTTTTAAATCCACTTAAATGTTTTCAACTAAAGAGAAATTCTGGATAGGTTTTAAGATGACAAAATTTTATCTGAAACATATAGTAAAGGTTCATTAGGAAGCATATTCTGCCATATATATACAGACACTTGGGGTTAGAGAAAGAGAAAGGACAAACAGCTAAATTTGTGGGCATTTCTTCTAACTGCTGTGTGTAATGAAGGTGTGCCCCAGACTGAACAGAGATGGGAGACACCAATCTGTTGTTCCCTCAGCTTCAGTGCAAGCTACTTGCCATATGGAATGTGATTCTAGAATAAGAGAACAATGTTTCCACAACATTACCCCTAAAAGCCAGCTGTCTCATCTTGGGTTTTACTTCTGTACAATTTGTAACTGTTGGGTTGGACTCAATGAAAAATAGTATTTCAGTCTCCAACATGATTTATAAAAGGTATATAAAAGATTTTCTATGCTATTTTGAAATCTATGCAATTTTCACCATGCACGCTAACTCTTAAGGTCTGCGTGTCGTCGTAACTGTACCCATGGGACACTCAGTTTTCTATTCTAATTACCTTGCAGTTCCTCTGCTGAGGAAAAGAACCTTTATGTGAGAAGGGTCATCCCGCCCTCTGAGAAGTGTGTTAGGTGAGAGCCACCCTCAAGCTCAGACCCACACTGCACTCTCTTTGCAGTTCTGTCCACAAAGGCTCCCTCGCCTCCTGAGATTAGTTCACAGATGTCCCCTCGGTGCTCCCCAACAACACGATCAAGTCCTGGGGTTACAGGATCTGGCCTTCGGGCCTGTTCCTGGGTCGCTGAAGGTCACTCCCTGACCATGCCAGGGAGAAGCATGCTGGTCCCGTGTTGCCTATGGGGTGCTCAAGCAGGTTTGATGTCCCCCCACTTTGTGGTGTGCCCTGCTGTGATGGAACAGCCTAGCAAGCAGCACCAGGGAGGGCCGGTGAGCAGACAGCTCACAGTCCGAGCACTTCTTAGTCTGCTGCAGGTCTTCAAGAGGAAAAGTTTAATCCCCACTCTCTGTGGAAACCCCAAAAGAGGGGAAGCAGCAGCTCCTGAGAGCCCTGGCTCAAGGGTCTCTCTCAGCAGCCACAGGCGTGGGAGAGGAAGGAGAGGAAAAGAGTCTGAATGAAGGAAAGCTAGCACTCTGGCTATCTCTGTCCCTGTCTCTAGAAGGCAGCCCACCAGGAATGTCCAGGCTCTGGGGTCACACAGATCTCCTGGGACCCACTGGCACCCTGTGGTTTCTACAGTCTGGGGCGGAGTTGGGAAATGTTTGTACAGGAATGAGCAAGACAAAAACTGAGAGGCTGAAGCCCTGTGGGGAGAACAAAGGCATCTGGTGGGTGAAGAAAAAATATGGCACCTGCTGTCTGGGCTCGGGTCTGTGCTGATGGGAGGCAAACCCAAGGGGCCTGGCAGCCTGGTGCCTTGTCCTCAAGAAACTCCTAGTTCACTGGCAGCAGCGGCTTTTGGGCTTGTGAGGGTAGAAATGGTCTCCAGCGGCCCAGGAGCCTGCTGACTGCCAGAGATGTGAGGGAGGGAGAGACAAACCGTTCCACCAACCCTTTTCGCTGCACTCCAATCCTCTTGGGGTTGGCCTCTGCCAATATCTTGCTCCTTCTCGTTCTGCTCTGCAACTTCTTCCCGTGGAATCTCTTGTAGGTTCTGGCACTTTCCCCTCAGAATTATACCTAATCTATGATGGTTTGTTTTTTCTTTTTCTTTTTCATCTTAAACTTTTCCTCTTTCTGAGATAATCTGGCAGTTGGTGTCTCTGGTCAGCCACCATTGTAGCTTTAAGTGCTGGAATGGGAACACTAGCTTGATTCACTCCAAAACCCCTACTCTTCTCACTATTTCTCTTTGTCTTGTTTGTCTTTTAATTCTGAAAGTGCTTGACCCTTCTTTGTTGTTAGTTACCCTCATTCTAAGGGCCCGACCACAGAGGAGCTAATTTCCCTTGATCCAGAGGACACGAATTCTTTCTGACACTGTGGGTTCCCTGGGTAGCCCTTTGGTACCCAGTTTGCTCTATGCTGGTTTCCTTTCAAAGCTCAAGATGCTCATGGGGCAGCCCCAAAGCATCTCTCTGTCCCCACTGCAGAAGCTTTTCATTCCACACTTATGCAACAGCCATCAAATACTTCCCCTGGGCCAGCTCTGTTCTAGGGCCAGAGGTGTGTCCCTGCTTCTCTCAATGAGGCTTTCTGTCACCACACTGCTCCATCTTGTGTCCTTTTCAGTTTTTCTAAACACAAACAAATCAATAAACTTTTCTATCTTTTTTCTTATCAGCTCTTTTCCTGCTGGGTCTTAGGCCCAGGGCCCTGCTCATACTTGCCTGTCCTTGTCCCTGGGGTAGACAGAAAACGATCCATCCCAGCTCAGTGTAAGCATTAGCATATGAACAACTCCAGGTTATTCTGTGGTTAGTTGCCCTGGACACTGTACCTTAGGCTCAAATCCAAACAGATGTTGAGGCAAATTATTTGATATATTAAGTTTTCATATAAGGTGCCTGGCATGATACAGACACACGAGCCCTATGGCACAATCTCCCCCACTGTTCTCTGCAAACTCCAGCCCAGAGATACTGAGGCAGCAGGTTGGACTTGCCTGGCCTTGCCTCGTCTCAGATGTTAGTCCAGGACAAGTCTAAAATTAGCCACACCCCTCCTAGTGCTAAAACTCAGCTGGAGCAGCGGCAGTATGGGGGCCAGCTACTTTTAGAAACCATCCCTTTGTGGCTTAGTGCTGAGCAACAGAAACAGGTGATGGAAATTGGGCCCAGAAAGAGGAGCCAGATTAAGTTTAGAAACTGGAATCAGAATGCCAGATCCGGGCACCAGGGCTGCAAATCCAGCCTGACATTGTGGTCATGGTCAATCAAGGAGAAATTGCTCAGGACCACGCCAGACCTACCCATGGCTCTTATTACAATGCTGAGGGGAGTGTGTGTGTGTGTGTGTATGCAGGGAGAGAAGGGAGCAGATGTTTATTAGGTACACACTGTGCCTCATAAATGGTATCTCACCCAATCTCATTGCTAGGTATGATCATTTTGCCTTTTTTTACTGTTAACTAAATGGAGTGTCAGAGATATTCAGCAACTTAGACAATGTTACATAGCCAGTAAATAGCAAAGCAGGGATTCAAAGTTTACTCTATTTAACATAAGGCCTGGAACTTTCCTTTATGCTGTCTCCAGGAGTAGTAGGAAAGAAGATTTCAAATCCACTCACAACCCATGAGAATGGCCCACCAAGTGACCTCATCATTGTTTCTCATGCTGGGTCATATCTAATCACCTGGGGAGCCTTGAAAATAATACTGGGGTTGGTCTTCAGGGTCACCCAAAGGTTCTGAGTTAATTGTTCTGGGGCGGGGGCCTAAGAATAGCTATTTACAATCTTCCTGGAGATTCTGTTGTGTTTCTCAGGTCAAGAACCATGCCCTGTGCTTTGTTGTTGACCTGCTCCTCTGAGCAAGCTGAAGAATTAGGGTGGCCATAGATGTTTATGTCCAGTTCACCTGGGTTCCACACCAGAGAAGCAGGACACCTGGCAATGACAGCACATTTTCACAGAAGCTTCTCTGGCTGAAGGTGGTCTTCCCAAATTCTGGAGACAGGTAAAGAATTAAACATCATTCCCACAAAGAGAGGGCAGAGGCTAAGAGCCTAGGGACTTAGGATTCCATAAGGGGTTTTCAAAGAAGTTAGGAGTAGAATCAACACCATCTGTCATTCTAATGTGTTCCTGTGCCCCTTTCTCCAACCTGCTGCTGGAAGCCTTTATGGAGGCTTTATGGAAGCCTTTATATGGCTGGTGGGCTCTGCCAAGGTGAGCCTACCTGGCTGAACTCAGGGGCTTCTGCCCTGAAACACTTAGCTCACAGCTTCTATACATTTTAGCACCTACTTATGTATATTTGGTATCTTTTGATTTATGATCGTTTCCAATTTAATTGCCTCAAGCTCTGCCCTTTCTGAACTCTTTTGGAGGATAGGGATTATGTCATGTGGGAGGTAGAAAAGGACAGCTGAAAAAACTCTGATATCCTGGCCATCATTAATACATCTTTAAGTGTTCTGGACTTCATATTGGCAGCATTTTGGGAACTTTGAAAAACACTTATGCCTAGGCCTGAATCCCTGAGAAGGTGATTTACTTAATAAGTCTGAGTTGTTCAAAGCTGCTCAGGTGATTCTAATATATACGCAAGATTGAGAATGAACATTTGAAGAATAAAAAACACTACATGAAAAAACAACAATGGTATGTCTGGGAGAGAAAAAATGGGTTGGCTTGATTTATTTTTGCTAATTTATCTCTATTTATCTTTAATTATTATTTAATTAAAAAAAAGAAAACTATAACAAAAATTAAGCATTATATGAGGTATTCCTAAATTGTCTACTTTTTCTGGGATAGATCACTGATGATAATTTGTACCAGGTTGGGATGGGTCCTGATTAGACATAACTCTTAATCACTCACTATTTATTGAGTCACTTTTATGCTCTACATCATGGACACTGAGAATGTAAGAGTGAATTTCACAAGCATAATCCCTGTTCTTCATATAATGTGCAATATTGGCCATCAAACAAACAAGCAGATATAGGTAAACTTCTGAGTATTATACTTTGTTTTGTAACTATAACAAAAACTGCAACTATCTGGCCTACACTTCCCATCCTGTGCCCAAAGTAGATAGTGCTTGTCTATTATGTCACCCTTTCTGCTGAAGCTCAGTATCATTTTCAGTGCTACTAGGAAAAGGGTGAAACACAAGATCATTCATAGCAAACAGCTATGAATTATTTTGTTGAACATAAACTAGCTGACTCAAAATGTAATTCAAGCCTTCTGAGCTACAAAGAGTATGTCCAAGTAGCTCTTTTGAACTGTGGGGGTGAGGGGGAAACTCCCCCACTAAAGTTTGCTGAAAGATTGGGCAGATTAATAAGAGAAAGAGGGTTATTTACCATGCTCACAGGGAGAATCACAGAGTGATTACCTAATATCCCAATGGGATCAAGATATTTTTATGTCCTCCTTTTAGAGGTGAGGGGGGATGAGGAAAATAGGTAATTCTGTTTAAGGGCAACAAATGGTTCCTAGGGGGGATGATGGAGGAGGAAAACAGATTGATTTGTAAGTGATTCTCTTTGCAAATTAAAATAACCTTAGATACAGCTATTCTATTTAAAATGATCTGGGCCAGGTCTGGTTGCATTCTTGATCTACTTTTTTATAATATATTGAGATAACAGGAAGGGGAAGGGAACTCAATTGTTCTTTTTGATGGATCTGTCTGGTTTATGCAGATAGAAGAAAAGGCCCTTCCAAAGTCTGTTGATCTCTAAGGGCCTTTAGTTCAAAATAATCTTTATACCAAGGAGTCACATTTTGGGGTGAAATTTCCTAAGTTCCTTTAGGACCAAACCTCTTATAGATAACAACTATAAACTCTGGACAAAAATAACAATGACTAATTGAAGGCACTGGAAAGAGAACAAAAGCAGGCAGAAATCCAGATGATCTAGATGTTGGAATTAGCAGACAGAAATTTTAAAGAAACCATTATAACTATGCTCAAGTATGTAAATGAAAATATGTCCATAATGAATGAAAGTATAGAAAACCTTAGCAGAGATATAGAAACTGTAAAAAAGAACCAGATGAAAATATAGAACTGAGAAATACAATATCTAAAATAAAAATTCAATAGAGGTAGTTAACAGCACTAGGGAGATGAAAGAAGAGTCAATTAACTAGAACTGACCCAAATTAACAGAAATGATACAAATTGAAAAACAGAGATTTAATAGATGTGCAAAGACTACGGGATCTTTGCAACAGTATCTATATATTTGGAGTTCCAGAAGGAGGGGAGAATGACACAGAAAAGTGTTTAACTAAATAATAGGTAAAATTTGATAAAAGATATATATTTATAGATTCTAAAACCTCAAGATATAGGCATGGTGGTGTACCTATAGTTCCAGCTACTCAAGAGGCTGAGGTGGGAGGATCACTTGAGCCCAGGAGTTTAAGACCAGCCTGGGCAATATAAGACAACATTTCAAAAAATAAAAACAAAAGAAAATCCACACATAAAACCCTAAGAAACACCAAGAAAGATTAGTATCAAAAAACAAAACCAAACAAAAATAAATTTATATTTATTAAATATAAAGCATATAATAGCCAAACTGCTGTAAATAAATCACAAAAACAAAATCATGAAAGCAGTCAGAGAAAAACAACATATTGCAAGAATGGTAGTAATCATTTCAAATATTACTGACATCTTATCAAAAACAATGGAAGCCAGAAGGCAGTGGATAAACACCTTTAAAGTGCTGAAAGAACAAAACCTATCAACCAGAATTTTATATCCAGTGAAAATATCCCTGATGAATAAAAATGAAGTAAGTACCTTTAGAAAATATTTTCACTAGCAGACCTGCACTACATGGAATTCAAGATAAAGTAAAATAAAACCTAATAGAGACTTGTTTAGTAAAGGGTGAAATACATTAGATGGTAAATACATGTAACTGTAAAATACTTGTTTCTGCTTAATTTATTTAAAATATTAATATATGATTATTTAAAGAAAAAATAAAACATATATTGTGGAGTTTATAATGTATGTAAAGAAAATACATATGACAAGGGTAGCATAAAGGATGAGGAGTGGACAGTAATGTACCAAATTGGTTGTGAGGTTTTTATATATTTATATAAAATGTGACTTCACATATATATTTATGTGAAGAGGTATAATATTATAATAACAACTCCCTATAGAGTTGAAAAGTAACTGATATATATTTTAATCTTTAAAAGCAATTGATAAAAATATAATGCAAAGAGGTATAGCTTAAAAATCCATACATAAATGGAGTTGTAAAATGTATTTAATTAATCCAAAAGAAGACTAAAGGGAGGAACAGAGAGACAAAAGGCAGAGGTAGCAAACAGAAAACAAACAGTAAAATTAAAGACCTAAACCTAACCATAATATTATAATAATTGCATTCAATGCTAATGAGTTAAAAATTAAAGGAAAATATTATTAAAATGGATTTCTACAAAACACACCAATACTCAACTATATGCAGTCTGCAAGAAATCCACTTTACATATAAGACCATCAATAGTTTGAAAGCACATGGATGCAAAAACATTACTATGTGAACAGTAAGCATTAGAAGACTACAGTAGCAATATTAATATCAGATAAAGTAGACTTTAAGATCAAGTGTATTACCTAAAATAAAGAGGGACATTTCACAATGATGAAAAGGTCAGTACATTAGGAAGAAATCACAATAATAAATGTGTATATATGTGTGTGTACCTAATAACAGAAGTTCAAAATAAATGAGGCAAAACTTCACAAAATAAAAGGAAAAATGGACAATGCCATAATCACAGATGGAGATTTTAACACCCTACTCTCAGCAGTTCACAGAACAATTGAACAAAAATCTAGTAATAACAGAAAAGATCTGAACACTATTATTATGGGTTAGGTCCTCCTGAAAAGATATATTGAAGTCCTGACCCTCAGTACTTCAGAATGTGATTTTTGGAAACAGAGACTTTAGGGAGGTAACAAATTGAAAATGAGGTCATGACAGTGGAAGCCTAATTCAATTTTTAACAAGAGGAAATGTAGACGCAGATATAGGCTGTGGGAAGAAAGACGATGTGGGAGGAAAGATAACATGAAGACGTACAGGCAGAAAACCATGTGTAGATAGAGGCAGAGATTGGACTGATGAAGCTATAAACCAAGGAAAGCCAAGGATTGCAAGCCATGATCAGAAGCTAGGAAGGACAAGAAAGAATTCTACCCAGAAACTCAAAAGGACATGTCTCTGTGGATATCTGATTTCAGACTTCTAACATCCAGAATCATGAGACAATAAATTTCTGTTGTTTAAGCCACTTAGTTTGTGGCATTTGTTATGGCAGCACTAGAAAACTAATACAACTATCAATCACATTGGCCTAACTGATATTTATAGAATAATATATCCAACAGCTGCAGAATACATATTCTTTTCAAGTACACATGATATGTTCATCAAGATAAAACATATTCTGGGCCATAAACTTAAAATAATTGGCATCATACAGAGTATGTCCTCTGACCAAATAGAATTAAATTAGAAATTAATAAGATATGAAGAAAAATTCTAAATTAAACAACATACTTATAAATAATCCATAAATCAAAAATACATGACAAGAAAAGCTAGAGAGTATTTTGAATTGAAAGATAATAAAATACAACATTTCCAAATTTGTGGAATACAGAAAAAGTAGTGCTTAGGGGGGAATTTTATTAATAGCTTTAAATTAAATGATATATTAGAAATGAGAAGATCAGGGCAGAGCAAGATGGCCAAATAGAAACCTTCAGCAATCATCCCTCTGCACAAACACCAAATTCAACAACTATCCACACAAGGAAGCTCCTTCAGAAGAACCAAAAATCAGGTGAGCAATCACAGTACCTGCTTTTAACATTCTATTAAGGAAAGAGGAATTGAAGAGGGCAAAAAAGACAGTCTTGCATTGCCTATGCCACTCCTCCCCCATTCCCTGGCAGTGCCACACCAGTGTCGAGTGAAAAGAGAATCTGTATGCCTTGGGGAGGGAGAGTGAAGTGATTTGCATTGGATCTCAGAGCCACCCTGTCACAGGGAAATAGCACAGAGCGGAATGCTGCTGGTGCCCACAGAGGGTGCATTTAGACCAGCCTAAGCAGAGGGAAATCCTTCACCCTGAAGCCCAAGTTCTGGCTAGCCCCACTACCGGCTGACAAAAAGCATCCTGGGGACTGAAATAAATTCATAAGGCAATCAGGCCATGAAGATTGCAATCCTTCAGCAATTCCTGTGGCTGTACTGGCTTGGAGCCAGAAGGCTTGAGGCACATGTGACCCAGTGAGACACTAGTGGTGGTGACTAAGCCAGTTCCTGTGTCACCCCTCCCCCAACTCCTGGCAGTGCATCTCAGGGAGAGTCTTCTTCCACTTGAGAAAAGGAAAAGGAAGAATTCAGAAAACTTTGTTTTGCAACTTGGATATCAGCTCAGCCACAGTAAAATAAAGTACCAAGCAAACTCCTGAAGCTCCTGATTCTAAGCCTTGGTTTTTGGATGGCTTTTCTAGATTCACCCTGGGCCAGAAGAAAAAATACTGCCCTGAAGGGAACGACTGAGTGCTGTCACGATTCACTACCTCTGACTAAAGAGCCATTGGTCTTTGAATGAACATAAAAGGTAGATACTATGGGCTGTGGATGAGACCAGGCTAGCTTCAGGTGTAACCTGGCACAGTGATGGTTGTGGTGTCCATGAGGGAGTGCCCATACCACTCTTCCCCCATTTCCAGCAGCCCAGCACAGAGAGTGAGGGAAGAGAGTGAGAGATGTTGTCTGGTAATACAGAGACTTCTCCCATATCTTACTCAAGTCCACTAAGTGGTACGACTGAGAGTCTGCAAGAGTCACAGCATTACTGGGCTTCAGGCACCCCCAGTGCTGATATGGGTGCAGTGACCAAAGATTTAGACCATAACATTCAATTCCCTTTGAATATCTGGAAAGCTTTCTCAAAAAGGATGGGTTCAAACAAGCCCAGACTGTGAAGACCAAAATAAATACCTAACTCTTCAATCCTCAGACATTAATGAACATCCACAAGCATTAAGAATATTCAGAAAAACATGACCTCAAAAAACAAACTAATTGAAGGACCAGTGATTAATCCTGGAGCAATGGAGATATATAACCTTTCAGACAAAGAATTCAAAATAGCTGACCTAAAGAAGCTCAATGAACTTCAAGACAACACAGAGAAGAAACTGAGAAACCTGTAAGAGAAATTTAACAAAGAGATTGAAATAATACAAAAAAATCAAGCAGAAACTCTGGAGATGAAAACTTCAACTGACAGACTGAGAAGTGCATCAGAGTCTCTTAACAGCAGAATTGATCAAGCAGAAGAAAGAATTAGTGAGCTTGAAGACAGGCTATTTGAAAATACACAGTCAGAAGAGAAAAAAGAAAAAAGGAAAGAAAAAGAATGAAACACACTTATAAGATCTAGAAAACAGCTTCTAAAGGGCAAATCTAAGAGTTATTGGCCTTATAGAGGAGATAGAGACATTGGGGTAGAAAGTTTATACAAGAAATAATAATATAGAACTTTCCAAACCTAGAGAACGATAGCAATATTCAGGTACAAGTAGTTTATAGAACACAGCAGATTTAACCCAAACATGACCACCTGAAGGCATTTAATAATTAAGCTCACAAATGACATAGATAAAGATAAGATCCTAAGAGAAGCAAGAAAAAAAAGTAACGTATAAAAGAGCTCCAATATGTCTGGCAGCAGACTTCTAAGTGGAAACCTTACAGGCCAGGAGAGAATGGCATGACATATTCAAAATGTTGAAGGACAAAAACCTTAATGCTAGAATATTATATCTTACAAAAATATCCTTCAAATATGAAGGAGAAATAAAGACTATCCCAGCAAAACAAGAGCTGAAGGATTTCATCAATACAAGACCTGTCCTACAAAAAATGCTAAAAGGACTTCTTCAATATGAAAGAAAAGGATGTTAATGGAAAAGAAGAAATCATCTGAAGGTATAAAACTCACTGGTAAAAGTAAGAACACAAATACAGAATACTCTATTGCTATAGCGTGATATATAAACCACTTATATTTTGAGTAGGAAGACTAAAAGACAAATGTAGCAAAATAACTACAACTTTTTGAGGGATAGTATAAAAAGATATAAATAGAAGCAATAAAAATGTTATAAAGTGGGGCAGAGGATGGATTTAAAGTATAGAAATTCTTTTAGATTTATCTTTGCTTGCTTGTTTGGTTGTAAGCAGAGTTGTCACATGTTTAAATTAATTGGTTATAATTTTTTTGCAAGCCTCATGGTAACATCAAATTAAAAAACGTACAACAGCTACACAAAAATAAAAAGGAAGAAATTAAAACACACCATCAGAGAAAATCATCTTTTGCAAAGGAAAATAGGAAGGAAGGAAGAGAGAGAGAGAAAGAGAAAAGAAAATCAAATAGCAGCAGTAGTATGACCTTATCTACCAATAGCAACATTGAATGTGAATGGACTATGCTCTCCAATCAAAGACATAGACTGGCTGAATGGATAAAAAAACAAAAACAAAAACAAAATAAGACTCAATAATATGTTGTCTACAAGAAACCCATTTCACCTATTAAAGACATACATAGCCTGAAAATAAAGGAATGGAAAATGATATTACATGCAAATTGAAACCAAAAAAGAGGAGTAGCTATATTTCTATCAAATATTAATAAAATAGATTTCAAGATAAAAACTGTAAAAAGAGACAAAGATTATATTATACCATTATATTATATCATTACATTATATCATTATATTATTTCATTATATAATGATAAAGGCGATAATTCAGCAAGAGGATATAATGATTTTAAATATTTATTCACTCAACACCAGAACACCCAGATATATAATGCAAATATTATCAGAGCTAAAGAGGGAGACCACAATGCAATAATTGCTGGAGACCTCAACACTCTCCTTTCAGCATTGGACAGATCATCTATACAGAAAATCAATAAAGAAACATTGGACTTAATCTGTACTATTGAGCAAATGGTCCTAATAGATATTTATAGAATGTTTCTCTCACAGTTGCAGAATACATGTTCTTCTACTCAGCTCATGGATCATTCTCAAGGATAGACCATATGTTAGGCTGCAAAACAAGTCTTAAAAAATTCAAAAATAAAATGAAATCATATCAAATATTTTCTCTGAGGCCGGGCGCGGTGGCTCAAGCCTGTAATCCTAGCTCTTTGGGAGGCCGAGGTGGGCGGATCGTTTGAGCTCAGGAGTTCGAGACCAGCCTGAGCAAGAGCGAGACCCCATCTCTACTATAAACGGAAAGAAATTAATTGGCCAACTAAAATATATATAGAAAACATTCGCCGGGCATGGTGGCACATGCCTGTAGTCCCAGCTACTTGGGAGGCTGAGGCAGCAGGATTGCTTGAGCCCAGGAGTTTGAGGTTGCTATGAGCTAGGCTGACGCCACGGCACTCACTCTAGCCTGGGCAATAAAGTGAA
>VSMD01117593.1:0-19714 GCA_008750895.1 Mirza zaza | reverse complement strand
GAGCATAAAAATCTGTATGGCATGTCAAATTCAAATAAGGGATGACAATTGTACTGTTAAATCCTGATATTAATTTATTGATGGCATGTCTACACATATTGTGGGTGACTTTAATTATCTTAATACTTACGCATATTCAATGTATATACCTCCCTCTTGTTAGCATTAGTAGTTATGTTGGCCAGAGAGGACCTGAACTTCTTTACAGAAAGCCAGTGATGGTCTAAGTAAGTAAAATATGCTGTCTTCTGATTGTAAAGGTCATATACCATTTTGCTTCCTATAATCAAATATAGTTAATATTACATGCCTTGACTACTTCAGTATATACTCTACATAGCTGCAGTCTGCATACATAGACTCTTGAAAGACCGCCCAGCTGTACCTTTATTCTCTACTAGGATTTATGCTGCAAGATCCTTATTTACTTTCTTTATTTGGTGAAATTGGTTTAAATGAAAGTATTTTACCAGGGCTGCTAGATTCGTGGGCTGCACTGGTGATGGACTAGAAATGGGATAAGGTAACCAGTAGACCTTGGTGTTCATCTCCATGGTTGAAGTCTAGTTTTCTGCAATGTAAGATACTATGATTTAGTGATAAGAACATAGTTTGCCCTTAGAAGACCTGATTCTAGTTAAGACCCTGCCATTTATCAGCAATACAGCCTTAGGGCAAGATATTTAAGGTCTGAGTCCTAGTTTCCTTGTCTACAAAATACAAATAAAGGCCCATCAAATAGGTTCGTTGGAGAATTAAGAGTCAACATAATAAACATGCTTTGTAAACTATATACAGATGTCAGAATTCTTATTTCAGGATCTTATAGTGTTTCCAGGTTATATTATTACATAATTTGTAGGTGTCAAAATCAAAAGAGAATGAAGTTGAATTTGTAGTGACTCATTATTCATTGCTTCTTTCTTGTAAAGGCTTAACGTTTCCCAATTTTTACTTAATTGACGATCCCAGTTAATTGTGTTTGAATAATGGGGATTTTAGTTTATTTATGGCCTAGAATTACTGTTAATCTTATGAAAACTTTAGCCAAGAAGTCCCACAATGGTTGAAAATTTTTCTTTAAAACATAAAGTATTCTTTCTTTTGTTGGTGTTTAATGTTTTTGAAATTTTGCATCTTTAAAAACATCAAAAAAGTCCAAAATAAAACAATCAGATGTGTACCTACTATATCAAATGTTAATATTTTGTTCAGATCACTTTTTGTTAAAGAAATAAAATATAACTAAAAAACTTTAACAAAAGTATGAATGACCATAAAAATGCTAAATTCTGTAGCTTATAACTTGAATTATGGCACTATATGGAGAAACCTTGAAAAGGTTCAGTTACAGCAGTAGCCATTTACCTGTGTGCTTTTGTGGTTGCTCTGAGACAAACCAGAATTAAAGAACAGTTTTCACTCTTGGCTCTGTTACAATGTTAGCAGACTAGAGCCAAGAGTGGGGTGGAAAAAAAAACATGAGATGAGGACATGCTTTTGCTTAGAAATTTGGTTTGAATAACCACATAAGTATCATAAGTATAAATGATTGTTCTGACACTTTGAAGCATTATAAAGAAAATTCAATGCATAACATACCAATACTTTAATAAATAGTGTTCAATTAAATAGGTTAAGGAATAGCAATTTTATTTTTGTAGTAGAAATTTCCAAAAACATGTATTGAACCTCCTTATAAAGATATAAATACATATCTTGACATGGGGTCAGATAGACCAATGAATAGACCAGTGGATATGAGGTAAAGTATAGATGCATGGATTGCCTTAGATTAGCGGTCCCCAGTCTTTTTGGAACCAGGGACCAGTTTGTTTCATGGAAGACAAGACAATTTTCCACAGTCCTGGGGCCAGCGGGTCACATACCCGCTGCTCACCTCCTGCTGTGTGGTCTGGTTTCTTACAGGCCACAGACTGGCACCTCTGTGGCCGTGGGTTTGGGGACCACAGCCTTAAGACCAAGGCCTTCCTTGAGAATTTCACTACTCTTAGTATTTGGTAATTTTACTGTGTCTCCTATAAGGATAAATGTAGTTTCATAGAAATTTCTTAGATTATTCTTTAAGAATAAAGACTTAATATGGTACCCACATTCTGTGCGTAAAAGATAATAGCCTACAAATAGGCCATTAGTTCAAGAATCCATTTCAGATATGATAAACTATAGCTGTGAGAGACAGAGAGACTTTCTTCCGCCCACTGGTAATTTGTTGGGAATGACAAGTAGTGCCTATGTGGGATCTACCAACAACATGTTGCGGGTGCCCCCAGCTTTTCCAGAGCTGCTGCTTTGTTCTTGAAGTCCCTGAGTATTGCCTGGTCCCTGTAGTGCTGCAGCATCCATAAAAGCTGAAATAAAAAAACTTTGGCTACACTTTTCCATTGCTTCAACGTGGTGCTTACTGTTAGAATGAGTTTTTCAAATGCCACTTTAAAAAAAAGCTATTCTCCTGCTTAGGAACCCACTTAGAGCTCCTCATTCATTAAAACTAGTTTTTTTTTTTTTTCCAACATAATCTGACTTCACGCTACAATCCTACCCAAATTTATATACTTGTTTACTATACAGAATTCTGTTCCACAGAGGATTAAAGGAGCTCATGAGAACACTTGCCATAAAATAATAGGTAAATATATTTAGAATGATGCAGGGACCATGAAAAAACTGAAATAAAGAGCCAAAGGTTGAGACTAAGGCAGAGATCTCAGATGTACGGGCTGTGCATGCCTCCCGTAACTGAGGTTTAAGGTTTAGCTCTGAACTGCTAAATATGTGGCCTGATTCCTACTCCCTCCCACCCCACAGAATGCATCTGCTCTGGTGCCAACTTCCTACCCACAACCCCCTCTGTGTGTTTATTTACCGTCTTCCCACATATCATTGAGTATTCAAAGGTTGTCTCAAATCCATTTCCTGCCTTCCACGAAGCCTTCCCTGCATGCTCCAGGCCTCCGGGAACTCCTCATTTGCCTCTTATAGCAGTTTTACTCATTATACAGCAATGTGAGTTTCTTGTTGCCCGTCTTTGGTGGTGGTGGTTAGGAATTATGTTTTAGGCCAGCATTCTCAAACAGATTTTAAGCATTCTGAGAAATTATGTTTTAAAACCTGGTCTGTTGGTGTCTTCTTTCATTCTCATAATCATCCTCTAGTGGTGCCTCTGCTACTAGATTTCTTCCAGACCCTCGAGATCATGTTTCCCTCTTGTTCTGAATCCTTGACAGGAGCTTGCTCAGGGCTGAGATTATAATATAGTCAATGAAATCAGCATTGTATCCAGTCAATGCTTGTGAATCAGTCCCCACCATAATGCTAGTGCTCCTGACCTTATATTTCATATTGTGGTTCAAGAATTGTTACTGAAAACTCAGCATTTGTCCTTGAGGATGCATTAGAAGAACAAGAACAAGTGGTTTGGGAAGAGGAAAGAGAATTTTTGTTACTTTGCTGGTGCAAAGGAGGAAAAATGCAGAACGTCTCATCTCAAAAACCCAAATTTCCTGAACATATGCAGAAATACAGAGCTTTTAAAGGGAGGGCCCCTCAGTTCTAGGTTATTGTGGTTGACTATTCTAATCCTGCCATCTGTGCCAGAGATAAAGCCCTACCTGGGCCCACCTAGGGGGCTAGTGCTGGTGTGGAAAGCAAGAACAAAAGGCCTTTTCCCTCTGCCTCCTCCTCTGTGCTCCTCCCAACCACCGTTCTGAGGCAGGGATGCAGGTTTCTGTTCTCAAAAAGAGTGGGGGAAGTTTCAAAGAGACAGCCTTCCCCCCTGCCCCCCTGTAGGCCATTCCTTGTTACAGAATAAAACATCGGGCCTAAAACCTGTCCTCTAAAGTATGCTACACCTACAAAATTGTCCATCTAATCACCTAATGTTGTAATTTATACTTGGGATTGAGTTTCTTGGATTTGGTGAGCAGCAGGCATAGAATCAGAAATCTCCAGCACACTTCGCAGGGAGGGCACAGAAAGGAGCCACCAGGACAGTATAAAAACATCTGTGACATTAGCAAGAAGATGAGTTTCTTACACCTGGCAGTATCGTGAATTTGTTCAAGTGTTAATAGCTTCTAAATGTCTCCAGCCAGAACTATGGGAGACCTGGGAAGCCTGCACATGTATCTGGGAATGTGTTTTATTATCATATGCTGTCTGCAGAACACACGTGGTTTCATATTCTTTGCCATCAAAGAATTTTTATATTTTTAAACTCATCTGTTGGTGTGTTGTCTTCATTTGCATCATTATCCCATAGTAATAGCTGTGCAACCAGCATTTTTGAAATACATACCTCAACGGAAAAGACTGAAAATATATGTAGGTACTTGAAAATATATGTAGATACTATTAGAACTAGTAAAGATACACACTTTTTAAAAAAGGGTTTCTAAATTCATAGCAGTTTTTCTTGTTACACGTGTTCTCAAAGATGGCAAAAGTACAATTAATATCATTGGGAGGAAGATGGGAATGGAGGGATCTATATTTTTTTTATGATAAAAGAAATCATTATAATAACCTTGGGCCCATGCAATTAAGTCCAAGTTTCCTTAGCATGCATATAAAGCTGGCCCTTGCCTTCTCTTCTAGCCTTGGCTCTCACTGTTCTCCTGTCCTTCACTGTTGCTGAGTACCTCCTGTTCCTTCCTGCCTCTCTACTTTTCCCTTGCCCTGCACATTCTAAAGCATCCTCAAGACTAATTAGAATCTCTTCTGTGAAATCCTCACTTTCCTCTTAAATAACTTTTGTATGTATGTGTATGCAAATACAGTCACTCTATTAAAAGATGCTTTATAGATATCTTTTATTCACTAAACTGGTATATAGGAGATGATAAATATTTGCTAAAGGAAGGGAGGAAAAGATGAAGTGCACATGAGAACTCTAAACTTGTGTAGTATTAATATAGTGATTGTTTAGGATTGATTTAAGATTGTTATTAACATCATTGACTGTACAGATTTTGCATGGTGAGATAGTTGGTTAAATTACTTTTTGTGGAAAGAATTTTATATTAATCTTTTAAGAAAGAATTTTATATGAAACCCCAAAAATTTGGGTTCTAGCTCTACCAGTGATATGGTTTGGATGTTTGTCCCCTCCAGATTTCACGTTAAAATTTGATCCCCAGTGTTAGAGGTGAGGCCTGTTGGGAGATGTTTGGGTAATAGGGGCAGGTCCCTCATGAATGGCTTGGTGCCCTCCCCATAGTCATCAGTGAGTTCTTGCTCTGTTGGTTCACTTGAGAGCTGGTTATTTAAAAGAGCAAGAGCACCCCCTCCTCCCTCTCTAGCTTCCGCTCTCACCGTGTGCCATGCCTGCTCCACTTTTGCCTCTGCTTGACTGGAAGCTCCCTAAAGCCATTACCAGAAGCAGATGCTGGCGCCATGCTTCTTGTACAGTCTGCAGAACCATGAGCCAAATAACCTTCTATTCTTTATAAATTACCCAGCCTCAGGTATTTCCTTTATAGTAATGCAAAACTAAGATAACCACTACATTTACGTTTTCTAATCCTATTTTCTTATCCGCAAAATGTGAAATTTTAACACATTTTCATTCTTTTATTCATTAAACAAATATTTGTGCTAGACATTGTTATTCTTAATCTTTAAGTTTTAGCCTTTAAATAATTATATTGGTCTTTCCACTTATATTGCCTAAACCTTTAGAAAACTTACCAACATGTTTGTTTTTCGTTTTCCTGATAGTTTATTTTTGTACCTAATTTCTTGAAAGCTGCACAAAATAAACTGTCTTTCAAATTATATAGTCACTAGAGATTGTAGTCTCAGCTGTTTATCTCTGAATAATTACTTATGCATAGGTGATTTAATCTTAGTCCAACACCAGAGTGATATATAGAAATTGCTTTTTGTCAGTCCCTTACCAGGGGAGCATTGATTGCTAAATAGAGTATTAAGGAGATTGATATGCAAGATAAGCTTTTTTTTAAAAAAGAGAAGGTAATAGATGATAAGAAATTTCATGCAAATGTATGCAGTAGATTAGTTAGCTATGATTTCTAGGTATTAATCTCCTCAAAATGTGTCTTCTGTGTAAACAAAACATTTTCTTTGCTTTTGTATGGCTGAATAGAAAATTGATTATCTTAATTGTTCCTTGGTTTATTCAAACCCACTGAAATGACTGTGTGACAAACCATAAAGAGATGGAATGGAAAATTTCAGCACTCGAGGTTTTCATGGCACAAAGTGAATTTATGAACATCTAATGATCACATGTTAAAATTATGAACTAATTGATTTCTTGGTTAAGGAAGGGTGCGAGCATGAGGATAATACACTTTGCATGTTTTAGCAGTAGAGACACCAGGTTGGCACTAAGTATTTAGATAACAGGAAGATTAGGAAATAGTAAATGAAATTAACTTTATGCATTGTCTTTAAGGTAAAGATGGTAAATATGTAGGAAATTGATAATAACTGAAATTTTCATCCTTTCTATAATATTATATAATGTACTGAAGATGGAGAGTCTTCAGTAGAATTTTAAAAGATATATTTATACAATTTAAAATTAGAGTTGTGTCTTTTTCCTGATTATAAACCATTGCTTATTATGCGCTGCAGATCATGACTAATTTTAATGTGTAATTTATATCAATTAAATTTGAACGTGGAAGCCTAAAATGAATAATGGAGCAGATTTAAGAAAATGTTCACCAGGCATGATAGCTCATGCCTGTAATCCCAGCCTTCTGGGAGGCCAAGGCAGGAGAATCGTCAGAGACCAGCCTGGGCAAGATGGTGAGACTCTGTCTCTACAAAAAGCAAAAAAATTAGCTGGGCGTGGTGGTGTACACCTGTTGTCCCAACTAGTTGGGAGCCTGAGGTGGGAGGATCCTTTGAGCCCAGGAGTTTGAGATTACAGTGAACTATGATTATGCCATTGCACTCCAGCTTGGGCAACAGAGCAAGACCCTGTCTCTACTTTAAAAAAAAAAAAAAAAACTATCATGGTTTATCTTGGAGCTATTACTTTTTGTAAATACAAACTTAATTCTTTTGTTGCCAAAATGTCATGGGGAAATAACAAAGTTAATAGGACTCAAAATGCAAAACTTTTCTAAAAAAATGGTATTTTGCTTATATATGCATATTCTTTTGTAAAATAATTTGTAATAAAAAATTAAAACCTCTAGTAAAAGACATCTATGACTTTTCAATGAAATAGCTATTGTGATGATATTTTAAGGGAACTCAGGGCAATTTATATTTCATTCTCATTTTTGAAGAGGAGAAGCCTGTTCCATTACTGCTGTAAAGAATATTATAAGTGATTACTTTCCTCTTTCTCTCTTTTTAATGGAAATTTCTCACCTAACCTAGGGTAGAAACTTTTGTAGAAAACTGAATTTGTAGTTGGCATTTATGCTCTGGCCTATATTTCAGATCATGACTACATTGGACAATTTCAAAATAAGAAAAAGATGGAATTTTAGGCAACTTGTAGTTTAAATTTAACCAAGTTTGAAATATCCATCTGATTAATAGAGGCCAGCTTTGACCTAGGTAATTAACAGGAGTGCACAGTGGGACCAATCTTATAAATATTTAGATAGGAAAATAATCTCTATTTTATTAATAAAAAGTGTAAGATTTCTCTTAAACCAGTATAATACCCTTTAGGAAACTTTTCCAGAGTATTAAATACCATCACTGAGCCAGTGATTCATTGTTTTGCTTGGTGCGTAAGGTATAAGTTGTTTTTCTGAGTTATTGGTCTCATTGTATTAATATTACACACAAGTCTCTTTGGAATGTGTAAACTCAGGGAAGTTGGAAAACTTCTCATTAGTCTCTTGTTAAGTGATCTTTTCCCAAAATATGAATACTAATTTGTAGCAGATATTAAAAGTATTCACTGTTTTTCTTATTTCCTTCCTTTGAAGGCTGAATAATATTCCCTTGAATGTATATACCACATTTGTTTATCCATTTATCCATCAGTGGACGTTTAGGTTGTTCCATCTCTCAGTTATTCTGAATAATGCTATATTGAACATGAGTGTGCAAGTATCTTTTTGAAATCTTTTCAATAATCTTTAATATAACTTGAAGTTCTTGTGCTAAAAGGTAGTGGTTCCAAACTATTTTGTTCCTAACCACTGTCCTACCTATGATGATCTGTGATAAAGAATTGAAGAGGATCAAAATAATAAAAAGTTGAAACAGTATTTTTTTGGTTTTGGTATAAAAATCTGTATGACAGCTGTGGTGCATTATAATATATGTAAAGAATGCAAAATACAGAATTGAGATATTGTAAAGGTGTGTGCACTTATAAACTAGTGCCAATAACTAATTGCTTAATCACATATGAAATAATTCATAAGTGAAGACTATGAACTTATACATAATTTATATACCATGCAAACCTCAAAATCACCATGTCTTGATGGTATATGGCAAATTATTTAACACAGATTCTCACATGTAGAATATCATCGATAACATGTTGCTGTATATGAAGATAGAGGAAAACACAGTGGATAATCTTAAAGAGTAATTCAGAAAGCTATGTGCCCAAATATACAAAATGTATCACTTCACTTTGTATAATGAACAAACTGAACCCATAAGGATAAAATTAACAAAATTTGATCACTGAAGAAAAATAACTGAAAATTATAACCAACTTAATATATTAAGTGGTAATCTGATACCAAAGTGACCTTTTCATTTTCTTTTTCTATTTTACTAATATGTCATGCTTTTATTTTACTTATTATAACAATAATGTGTTTTTCCCCTTTTTTTATTCCATCATATTATGGGGGTACAAATGTTGTTAAGGTTACATGTATTGCCCTTTCCACCCCTCCCCTCTGGAGTCAGAGCTTCAAGTGTGTCCATCCTCCAGGTGGTGCGCATCGCACTGATTATGTAAGCACACACCCATCTCCTCACCCTTCCCGCCTGCCCGACACCCAATAAATGGCTTTTTTTTTTTTTTTTTTGACATTTTGGTTGTATTTTGTATCTTTGCCTCCCCCTAGGAAGGGTTAGAGGTATACCCTTCCCCTCCACAGTGCTCACCAAATCCCTAAGATGTGGGTCTACTCCCCCACCCCAGAATCCCTGGTGAACACTACCACCATTTGAGCACCGTAGTTTTAATCAGTACCAATTTGATGGCAAGTACACATGGAGCCCATTTTCCTGATCTTGTGTCGCCTCACTTTGGATGATAGGCTTAAACTTAATCCAGGATAGTATAAGTGGTGCTAGCTCGATGTCGTTTCTTAGAATTGAGTAATATTCCATTGTGAACATATACCAATGACCTTTTAGTTTTTGAGTGCCTGATTTTAGAATTCCTAATAATTTGGTTAATAGTTTCCCAGCCCTTAGAGCTATGTGAAAAAATTTAAAACTTCATGGAATTGTTCATCATTTTCTCAAAAGAGTAGCAAAAATGACTTCGTGTTTTTGAATGAGTTTGTGACAAGTCTGGGCTCACTAGTGAACCATGGACCGTACATATTTAAGAATCACAGCTTTAAGACAGAAGTTCTTCAGGTACTTGACCTCTTCACGGATCTGTGATAGACACAATTCATCTTCCCTCACAACTGTAACACACACACATTGCAGCAGTGACTGACCGAAAGTTAAACAGAAGTGGTCTATGTGATATGGATAAAAAGGTATTCAGGAGCAAGATCAGTCACAGGGTAAAGTCAACCCAGTGCCTAAGTAAGTAAAGTTTGTTGGGGCAATCAAAAACTTTACAAGTATGTAAGCAAATACAGCCATGGTAATCATTCTATTCAAACCGGCCACAGTGTCAAAGAGTGGCCTAGTCAATAATGAAATAGTTATTGATATTTTGTAGATAAAACACAATGTATCACATTTTTATAAATAAAGTGTGAGACATGGTTCTGTAGGAATAATCATGTTGGTATTTTTAAATTGTGGTTTTTTTTTTTCCCCTGAAGACATTTATATTTATTTTAAAATAGAAACAATTTTAAAACTAGGATTATTTACCAAAGATTTGCTTAATTTATCAGCACCCATTTATTTATTAGTCAGCTTGGTACCATGTGGACAATATACAAACATACTTAACAACGTAAAATACACATATATACCAATATTCAAAAGCCAAAGAGATCAGGATATTCACAGTGGGAGGGCAGAGCTTTAGACCTGAGAGAAACCTGCCCACAACTCTTGGAGCAACATGGGGAAGACAATCCCAAAAGAGGAGGAACCTTTTTCTGTGTGTTCTTTAGAAGTCCCCTCTGAGTATCTTCATGTGATATTGAAGGTGGCAAAAAGGAAGGAGGAGTAGCAGTAAATGAGAGAACAGGTCTTGGGCAAGCCACTTTGGGGAGATCTTAAGCTTCCCAAAAAAAGCTAATAGAGTTTTACATTTTTCTTAGCAAAAATCATGCCAATAAGAAAGGAAGCAAACAGAGGGATCAAACATAATTTTTTTAAAAAGGGTTTCAGTAGATTGTGGGTGTGTGTGTGGAAATTCCTAGGGGGAATGACAGAATCCAAAAGAGGAAAAAGCAAAAAGAAAAAAATGATAACCTGAATCTCAGCTTTTAAGTAAGCTGACTTTTGACCATAGAGCTCTTAAAAAAAAATTTTTTTTTTCTTATGAGATTTTTAGCCAGAACAAATAGCCCATATTCCTGGCTTTTGAATTTCTTTAACTTAAAGATACCTTCTAAGTGACTGAAGACCAAAACCAATAAGCCTTTTAGACTTGACCAGGGATGCACGAAGTGTGTCTGAAGAGGTGGGAAGCAGTCCTCACAAGATCCAGAACCACCCCACAGACTGCTTGCTCAAAGAAGGGAAAGTTTCACTAGCCGCAAATAGGGACACAGCCTACTTTTCTGCCATGCAGGGGTGGGGAACCTGTGGCCTTGGGACCAAATGTGGCCTTCTGGATCCTTGAGTATGGCCTTTTGACTAAATCCAAATTTTACAGAACAAATCCTTTTAATAAAGGGCCATTTGGTACAACAGGAAATCAAAAGCTGTCCATGGAAGGGAAATGAATCAATAACAAATGGATACCCAAAAAAATCAAGAGTCACCTAAATATCAAACTTTTTAATGTTTCTTTTTTCCGCTTTTGAGTTAAAGGATTTACATCTCCAAGGGACTGCTACCCTGATAGGGAATCAAACCTTGCCCCTGTCCCCAGGTGAAAGCATGGAATTTTAACTGCTAGGCTACAAGGTGGAACGGCCTTCTTTGCAAATCCTACAGGGGATCCAAAGCTGGCAGTTAAATGAACAAATGATTTTAACTTTGTTTTGAATCTGATTTCTGCTTTCTTTTTTTCCCCTGCAAGGGAATATTTAAGGCTAGCCAAGACACTAATATGTCTTTCTTTCAGTTTGATCCTCCCATAAATACAAAAAAGGCAATTGCTTAGAATTTGAGATCTCTCAAGTCTTTTTCAAATAGAGGAGTCTTTCTGATTCAAAGGATTTGTCTTTAGGCCATTGAGAATTAGAATTTCTAATGATGTATTCATTCCAACAGCAACTCCAGTCCAACAAATCTCTTCATGGAAAGCCCAAGAGATAATTTTCCAGGTTTAGAATAAATTTTTACCATGCAAGCAAGAGGTGTTCCTGGTGAGGGCATAAAAGAGGTAGTTCTGGTGATTCCCCCCAAATTCATTCCCAGAAATAAGCTAAGATAGCAAAAGACTCCTGTTGCCACAGACAGTTAAGGATGGTGTTTGTGCATGTGATTCCTCTAGAATCCTACAAATTTGTGTCAGGGAGGGCGAGTGGGGGACCAGTCACAGACCTGTTAACCTGTGGTTCCAGGTAGGCCCTCCTGGGATTGGACTTTCCCAGGACTAACCAGGCAAGAAGAGTTGAGATGACAAAAGCCCCTTCCTTATGAGTGGGACTTACTTTAAGACAAGGCTGAGAGGAAAGCTTGGCTTATACAGAATGAAGAGTGTGCTACTTAATATCTTGTTTTGGAGTTCCCAATATTTTTAGACTGGCTACCAGATGTGACCCAAGAATTACGTCCTCTTGATGGCAGAGACCAAAAGAGGGTACTCCCACTTGGTCACAAGTCAAGCTTACAAGGACATAAAATAAGGACATAAAACATGTCACTCTTTATGATAAGTGTGATACAGAAAGACAGAGACAAAAGAATAAAAAAAAAACAAAGACTATTTCTGGGCAGAAAAAGATCAGACATTATGAATATTCCTACTGAAAATACACCAGAATCAATACAGCTAAGACTAGTGATATAAATGCTTTTCTCCCATTAATCAAAATTATGGAGATGAACAAGAGACAAGTAGAGATTTTTACCATCCACTCAACCAGATTCCACAGACACATGGGGAAGCATGACTAGTAAGACATGCTTACTACCCGTTTGCTGGATTGCGAGGCTCTGGGCTCCCTTGAAAGTGACTTCTAGAAGAGCAAGAGTGGTTTGGGTATCCTGTTCACAGTGCCAAAACTGTAGGAACGAAGAGAGTTCTCCTTTGCCCTCTTCTAAAGGTTCATGAAAATCACCTGGCAAAAGGCAAATTAATAGCATAAAAAAATACAAATTTATTGTGCACACATCTGCGAGTTATACAGAATATGACTCCTGTGTGTTTTCACACTAGAAATTCTAGTATTCTCAGATGATACACTTTGAACACAACGTTCAGAACTTCAACTGCAAGTTCCTGTCTTTGGGTATTTCCTTAATCTCTATTTTATTCTCATTTTTCACTCGCCTCTAGTTAAGTTTCTGATCCCACAAATGCACTGGTCTGTTTCTCTGCAGTATTATTTTGTAACTGTCTTTATTGGTTTTTTTTCTCCCTCCCCTGTGTTATAAATTATTTTGACTTTTCCAATAGGCATTTCTTAACATTGTAATGCTGGACTGAAATTTATGATACTTTTAGATAGATTATAAAACCAATTACAGAAATCTCAGAAGTGTATTGAATATAGTGGTTCCCATACTTTTGCATTTCAAAATAAACAGTAAAACAGGGAGAAACAGTGTTGCCACCTCTTTATATTTTCACATTAGGAACATTTAGAAACATGCACAATCATCATCGTTAAGAGATGAGTCTCACTAATGTTACCCAAGCTGGCCTTGAACTTCTGGCTTCAAGTGATCCTCCCGCCCCAGCCTCCTGAGTAGATAGGACTACTTTTATCATTTTATAAAAAGAAAATACAGATAGTAAAGGACTTAATATTAGAAATAAACGAAGTCCTTTCCAATGATGGTTGGTGACTTTGCACCAACATAGAGACTTATACAACAATATTGGAATTATTTTAATCCTCCCTAATATGGATATTTTGACTACTAAGAAATCCAAAGGTACCTTAGCTCAGAATTCTAGGTCCAATCTACCTTTGTAGAATTATTTAAAGTCCTCTCCTTTCTGCTAAGACAACAACTGTTACTTCTGTCGTTTATTGAGCACTTGCATTGGCCAAACTTGGTATAAGGCACTTTATATTCTTCATGAGGCTATAGAGTCAGTTATTATTACCATATTAATTCCCAGATGAGTCTCTAGTACAGCAAGATTGTAATTTACCTAAAGTTACACAGCTGGATTGGTGAACCTAAGATTTAATAGAAGTTTCTAGGTAACTACTCCTGTTCCTGTATGTTCTTCTCATACTTGCCCAGCTTTGCCTCATATGGTTATCAGGTTAACAATGGAAAAGTGCCTGGGAAAGGGAGCATGTGGGAGCAGAAATCCAACCGGTATTCTGCTTCCAAGCTGTGTACTTTGGCAGGGGATTGTCTCTGCTTGGAGAAAGGGGGGAGGTACTTTTTGCTAGTTGCTGGTATCTACCTTGCATGTGCCTGTGGAGTTCATGGTCCTGTGTCTTCGCTTATGCTATGCTGTCACCCCAAAATGCCCTTTCTTGTGACCTCTACATGTTCTAATTCCTGTTTACCGAGTGTAACTTAAATTACTTCTTCATGAAGACCATTCTGTCCAGTGCCAAAACTTAGCCTTATATTGGCTTGTCTTCCTTAACACTTTAATTATGTAGTTTCTCCTGTAGAGCGTATGTCAGTCCCTTCCTTGTATTAGAATTATATATGTCTCTACATTATTGACTCTGAGTCTAGAAGCACTTTTAGAGCATGGACCAGATTTGATGTTTCTTTGTATCTCCTGAAGTCCCTTCCCATATGTACGTTGTACATAGTAAGCACTCACTAAATATTTGTTGCATGGATTTAATGCAGAAGCTAATTGTAGTCCTATATTCCTGGAACAAGCAAGACAACAAGTGTGGTTATCTTTCTAAGATTTATATCAGAAGACATTTATATGATTTAAAATTAAGCTTCCATGAGTAGCTAGCTTTTCATTATGAAATTTATTTCCATGGCTGAAACTGTAAGCAATATATATGAGCCTGTGTGTCTTCTGAGATATTTTACCCTACATCCTAGACTACAGATATTTTTCAGTTTTGTGAACATTCTGGGTTTTGGAATGTTATCTACAAATAAAGATTTCAGGAAGTGTCTCTGCTTTGGATAAACTAGAAGCTCATAAACATGTGCTGTAGTAATAAATATTTTACTTGCTAATAAGCAACTAGTCTATAAGAAATTTTTCCTCTGTGGTCTTTATATGAATTATAAATAAGAGGAAAGATAGGCCAGTCAGCACAAATATCTGAAGGGCATAAATGTCTCATTAGGAATTAACCAAAATATTTTATGGCCTATAGGGATTTTAATATCTAGCATAAAGTCATTATAGAATTGTATTAAATGTCTTAAAATATGGTAGGTAGTGTTGAATTCTCAAGGAACTTGAGGGAAACTGTGGACATTCAAGAAGTAATAATCTTAAGCAGCTAGTAGGACTTGTGGATAACTTCCATGAATATTTATTTTGACAGAATAAAGAAGTATATGCTTTGTAGAAGGATGCTACTCAGAGATAGCATCACATTTTCTTAGTGTCAGATTTCTTTGTCCTAATTCTCTTCGTACAATCTGTGACTCAGATGACCAGTTTTCATGAGAGTGTCCAGCATCAGTATAGTCTCTAACAAAGAATATGCTGAAGCTTGACTAACACAGAAGGATGTAACTTATGACAGTGTTTCTTTTAACATTGTAGAATGTACCTAAACAGCAACATAAATCAGGAGTTTATGGTGTACAATAATGCTTGTTGCCAGTGATTTAGGACACAAAACTCTATGCCTATTAGCTATGTTTGAGCTACAATAATAAATTGGACCTGGGATTCTAAGCAGGTAAATTCTCTACGACATGGTTTCTTTCCAAGTCTATTGCCTAAATAGGTCATTGAGAAAATTAGCCTCTTTAAGCCTTAGTTTTCAAATCTGTATCTAATGGGAATATTAATACTTCCTATGGATGTAAACTTTTATCCTTTTTTAAGCTTAAGAAGTTAAGGTTTTTTCCCCCCTCTCATTGAAAATTCTTTTGTTTTCCTTTTTTTTTTTTTTGAGGGGAGGCAGGGAGGGTAGAAATGAGGTCTTGCTATGTTGCTCAGGCTGGTCTCAAACTCCTGGGCTCAAGGGATCCTCTTCTGTCAGCCTCCTAAAGTGCTAGGGTTACAGGCATGAACCACCACGCTAGGCTGACAATTCATTTGTTTTCTAACTTTAAGTGTCTATAATCTCTTTAAATCTGTAGTACTGATGAGATTTGGAAACAGAAAGTTTCATAAATATATTGGGTCTTTGCTTGAGTATTTTAGCTGACATTGAGGTTCTATGTCTTCCTTTTCTCTCCCTGTATAAACTGGATTAATCATTTCAGAGAAATTAAATAATTTTTACATTATTAAATAATTCTGTGTCTTTATTAAAAGTAGAATGTAATAATTTTTGTACCTTTTTATTAAAAATTAAACTAGGTAACCTTTAATCCTTTTTATTTTAAAATAGAGATATAATTCATATACCATGAAATTGACCCTTTATAATGTATATGTAAAATTCTGTGGCTTTTAATACTTACAAAGTTGTTCAACCACCACTACTATGTAATTTTAGAATATTTTTGTCAACCCCAAAAGAAATTCAATAACCTCTAGCTCTATTCCATTCCCCCCTCCTTGGTAATCACTAATCTTGGTAATCACTAATTATCCTTGGTAATCACTATTCTACTTTTTGTCTCTGATCTTCCTATTCTGGACATTTCATATAAGCAGATTCATATAGTATGTGGTCCATTATGATTGGCTTCTTTAACCTAGCATACTGATTTCAAGGTTCATCCATGTTGTAGCATATATCAGTACTTTATTTCTTTCATTAACAAGTACAGTTGGCCCTCCATATCTGAGTCCTGCGTCCATGGATTCAACTAACCATGGATCAAAATACTGGAAAAAAATTGCATCTGTACTGAACATGTAGAGACTTTTTTCTTGTCATTCCCTAAACAATACAGTATAGGAACTATTTTCATGGTATTTACATTGTATAGGTGTTATGAGTAATCTAGAGATGGTTTAAAGTATATGGGAGGATGTACATAGGTTATGTGCAAATACTGTTGCATTTTATTAAATATATTAATATCTGCGACTTGAGCATTTGTGGATTTTGGTGGATTCCAAGCCACCACAGGTATGCAGGAATGACCACAGAAAGTCCTGCAACCAATCCCCCATTGATACCAAGGGACAGCCATAGCATTTCATTGTATGGGTATCCCACATTTTATTTATCCAGTTAATCATTTATAGAACATCTGGGTTGTTTCCACTTTTTGGCTTTTATGAATAATGCTGCTATGAACATTTACATGCAAGTTTTTCTGACGTGTATTCAGTTCTTTTGGGTATATACTTAGGATTGTAGTTTCTGGGTTGTATGGTAACTCTATGATTAACTTTTTGAAGAGCTGCTTGTTTTCCAAAACAAAATACTCCTTAATTTTAAGGTCCTTGTGTTATTCCTCCTCTACTTTCCTTTGAGCCATTGGTGCTATAATATTGGGAAATAGGAAGGAGAGAGGAAAAGAAAAATTGTTGCTTGTGATCTTTTCTAAAAATGGACAGTTTCTTTAAAACCAGCCCACTGGATCCTATTCTATTATAGGAGCAGGCTGGCTGTCAGACCAGGGTGGTCTTAGCAGAAGTGACGGAGGCCTCGCTACAAAAAGCTAAAGGAAAAAAATTTCCAGTTGGAAATGTTCATTCAATGGCATTTCATTCAGTGATATCAAAATGACATATTTCTTGGCGGGATATGCTGTCATGGTTTGCAATTTTTACATTTGTAAAAATGTTTTCCACACTATTATAGGTTTGTGCCCTTTTGAATGCATGTGCTTAATGGATTTTCACATACTACTGGATGCATTCATATGTATTTGCCAAAACATGAATTCATTCATTTCCGATTTTAAATTGCTATTTATTTTTCCCCCATCATGAGCCAGTTTTAGTCCCTGCAAAGAATAGTTTTCCAATAGTTCACTGAGAGAGACTAGACTTGGATTCCCACTTAGAGAACTGTTTTTTTACGAACTGATGGAACAAACCATGAAGAATGTAGTAAAACCAAACATGTACATGACTAAACACCTATCTACTCAGTGTTTTAATTCTCTAAAGCTAAATCTCAACTAGCTCCATTGTGGTTTTTCCTCTCCTCCTGAGATATGACAATATCTGCCAAATACTGAAACTGTAGCCATGTGTCAAAAGAGATACATGAGCCCACTCATTCCATGGCTATTTTATGAATTACTGAAGTGTTAGGAATTCTTGCCCTTAAAAGTGTTGTGTTTATGGCTTTTGTTCTGCTTTCTGTTTCTCAGCAGCCTGAACCAATTCTCAAGAAAGAGACTGGCATGTGTCTCTAAGCAGTCAAAACCTAAAACATGTTCAAGGCTTTCAGAGATGAATGACCTTCTCAAAGCTCAGAACTGTCTAATTTGAGACCTTTGTGCTTATTGTTAGTTCATCCCCAAGCAGTAGTCCTTGACAAGGGTGGATGGGTGGGAGCTGCCCATGGACTATTGAAAGTTATGGCTCTCTTCTCCCCCAAAATACATATATGTGTATATACTATTAATATATTTTTCATATTGTTTCAGTGGTTTTATAGCTTCTAGGAACCTCAGGTTAAGAACTCCTAATCTAAAGCTCTTACCATAGTAGAGTCCATACAAACTTCTTTAGAATTTAAAAAGTTTTCATCTGTTTAATTCCAAAAGTATTATTTATTGTAAGACATTATTAGATTGTTAAACAAGGAGGGGGGAAAAAATCTTGTGATCCAGTCCTACCACCTGAAGTTTCCTCTATACTTGTTATAGTATGTTCTTTATGCTTTACTAATTCATCATGAGCCACTGTTAAATGTCATTAAAATATTCTTTTGAGGTCCTTTATTTTTTAACTTACAGTACAATTCACTGTTTATAGTTTACTTCTGTGGGTTTTGACAAATGCATATAGAGTCATGTATCCACCACAATCAAAGATACAGAAATAGTTTCGTCACCTCAAAAATGCCTTCTTGTTGCCTTCTACCAGCTTCAGCTCCTGTCCCTGTATGTGTGCCTTTCCCAGAATTTTGTGTCTATTAAGTCATCTAGTATGTAGCCTTTTGGATCTGGCTTCTTTCATTTAGCAAGGTATATTTGAGATTCACTCATATTGTTGCATGTATCAGTCCTTTTCATTGATGAGTAATATTCTGGTCATCAAGCTATTTACTACCTGGTCTACTTAAATAGTCTTAAATACTTTTATTTACCTTCTCTAAGTACTGAGGTTTATTCTGACATTGATACCTTCATCCTTTAAACCTTAATCACTTTTATGGTTTCCATTATAGTCTTTTGGGTATAATTTATATTTTTATAATATGAATACACTGCTTCCTAAGAAGACCTAAATCTATTTCACATTTCTGTTTATGTTAGAATTAGGTTTGGAGAGAGCAGAAGGATTCTTAAGAAGGATAAGACTACCAAAAGTATTCTTAAGAAGGATAAGACTAACTGCTGGAATGTCTCTTCCCAGTTTGTATAGATCTGTTGATGATCAACATTAGGGTAGATGTTTTCACATGCATTTCTCACTGAATGGTGGTTATATCAGTGTTTACATTATATAGATGAGGAAACACAAGCTCCCTGAGTTAAGTAAATTGCCTAAGGACACAAAACTGGCCCACTGGTGGAACAGATAATCAAATCAGTATCTTGTGACTCATTTCATATTTAAGTGTTCATTACTGTGAGAAAAATAGCAGAACTTGTAATTTTTGTTTTGATATCTTATTTAGAAAGAAGGAAGAAGACAAGAAACAAAGATGATCAATAATGGGAGGTATCATTGGGGCATTATGAAATTGTAGCATCATCAGTATCCTGTAGGGCTCTGTGAAATATTCACATATTAAGTGAGCAAGTGAGTAAGCAATTTAGGAAGAAAAATGAATTTTATGCGAGGCAGTCATAGAAGAAATTTTATTTTGCTAAGAGTCTTAAGGTTACAAGCTGAATCAGAGTCCTTTACTGGCATGCTGTCTCTCATATTACATTCTTTTATAACGATGCTCAGCACACAGTAAGTGTGCAGTAAACAGTTGTTAAATGAGTGCTCCAAATTCTGAAGATCCTTTCAAATTTGGAATATGCTCTTTGGAGC
>VSMD01117592.1:0-16277 GCA_008750895.1 Mirza zaza | reverse complement strand
TTCATTTATGAAGTAATCATTTAGTAGGAGGTTGTTTAATTTCCACGTTTTTGTGTAGAAATGTGAGTTTCTGTTACGGTTGATTTCTACTTTTATTCCACTGTGATCTGAGAAGATACATGGTATGATTTCTATTTTTTTAAATTTCTTGAGGTTTACTTTGTGTCCTAGGATATGGTCAATCTTAGAGAATGTCCCGTGTGGTGATGAGAAGAACGTATATTCAGTGGATTTGGGGTAGAATGTTCCGTAAATGTCAGTCAGACCCAATTGTTCTAGAGTTTTGTTTAAGTCCATTATTTATTTATTAATTTCCTGTTTGGAGGATCTGTCTTGTGCCGTCAGTGGGGTGTTGAAATCTCCGGTGATTATGGAGTTGCTATTAATCCATTTGCTTAGCTCCAGTAAGGTTTGCTTTATGAATCTGGGTGCACCTAAGTTGGGTGAATATATATTTAAAATTGTTATCTCTTCTTGTTGAACTGTGCCCTTCACCATTATATAATGACCCTCTTTGTCTTTTACTACTTTTGTTGGATTAAAAACTAAATCGTCTGAAATTAGAACTGCCACGCCAGCCTTCTTTTGGCTTCCACTTGCTTGGAATACTGATCTCCACCCTTTTATTTTTAGTCTATATGCATCCTTGCAGGTTAGATGTGTTTCCTGAAGACAGCATATACTTGGCCTGTATTTTCTTATCCATTCAGCCAGCCTATGTCTCTTGAGTGGAGAGTTTAAGCCATTCACATTTATTGAGAGAACTGATAGGTGAGGTAGATTACTGTTCATTCTGTTGGGTGGGATGTTGTTGCTATGATTTCCGTCGTGAGCCATTGTAGTATCTGGCCTTTAATCTTTGGATTTTGGTTGTTTTTATATTCGTGGGTTATTATTATGGTGTTCCGTGCATAACGGTGTTTTAAGTACTTCTTGTAGGGCTGGTCTTGTCTTGGTGAATTCTCTGAGCCTTTGCTTGTCTGAGAATGTCTTTATTTCTCCTTCATATACGAAGCTTAGTTTTGTAGGGAATAAGATTCTAGGCTGGGCATTGTTTTGTTTCAGAAGAGTGAGAATTGGGCCCCAGTCTCTCCTTGCTTGTAAAGTCTCAGTAGAGAAGTCTGGTGTTATTTGAAGTGGCTTTCCCTTGTATGTTACTTGCTGCTTTCGTCTTACAGCTCTTAGAAGGGCCTCTTTAGTTGATATTTTGGTCAGTCTGATGACTGCATGTCGTGACGTCTTCCTGTTTGCATTGAATCTCCCAGGGGTCCTCTGAGCTTCTTGAACTTGTATATTGAGATTTTTAGCAAGGCCTGGGAAATTTTCCTCTATTATATCTTCAAATAGCTTGTCCAACCCGTGAGTGTTGTCTTCTTCCCCTTCTGGTAACCCTATGACCCTCACATTAGGTTTCTTCACATAATCCCACAGCTCTTGTAGGCTTTTCTCTTTTCTCTTGTTTCTCTGCTTTATTTCTGTGACTGATTTATTTAATTGGAGGGTGTTATCTTCAATCTCTGAGATCCTTTCTTCTGTTTGATCTACCCTGTTCTTGAGACTTTGCACTGTGTTTTGTAGTTCCCTGAATTGATTCTTCATTTCCAGGAGTTCGGTTAAACTTTTCTTCATTGTGTCTATTTCTTTAGTGAACTTTTTTTCTAGATACTGGAGGCTTTTTGTGGTTTCTTTGTGTTGGTTATTGAGTTGTTCTTGCAAGTCGGTGAGTGTTCTTATGATCCACATACGAAATTCCTCTTCTGTCATTTTGGTTGCCCGATTTTGGTTGGTGTCCATTTCTAGGGGGCTCGGGTTCCTCTTTGGGGGTGTGTTTTCTGATTGGTTCTTCATATTTCCTGAGTTCCTTCACTGATTTCTTCCCATGTCGATCAGTTGTTGTTTCTTTTCTTTAGGTTTTTGTTTGGGTATTCACATGCCTTTTTTAGTTTCTGAGCCGGTAGGTGGTGTCTGTGGGTGAGATTCAACCACTCCCTGTATAATGAGTCAGTAGGTGCCGTGAAAAGGGTGTGCAGGATGCTCTCCCTGGCAGTAGGTGGCGCTTGCTTGGAGGAACAGGCTACACTGTTGTTTTTGTGTCCTGTTATCAGCTCTTGTTCACCTCAGCGGGCTGTTCACGTATATCCCTTCTGTGCCCCGGGCAATGCGAGGCCTCGGTGCACAGGATGTGGTCTGCAGGTCTGACCTGTGAGTCCCAGAGTTCAAACTATGTCCCCACCAGGGAGATGAGTGCCTGTCCCAATTCACCCACAGGAAGCCCAAGCTGGGTCTGTGTCTCTCAATCAGGGTCTGCCCCGTTCTCCTGGGATCACCGTGCCAGCAGCACCTGGGAGGGCTGGCGGGCAGAGAGCTCACAGTCTGAGTTCCGCTTAGTCAGCTGTAGGGCCCCAAAAGGGAAGGTCCCGTTCCTTGTAGGTGCCTCCGGCTGGTGGCTATATTGTCTCTCTGGGCAGCCTCGGGTAGGGTCGGGGCAGGGGAGGAGGAGGCAGTATGGCGCCTGCCGCACGGTCGGGTCTGTGCACACGGAGGTGCCCCAGGGGAGTTGGGAGCCTGGTGCCGCGTCCGCTACTGGCTTACCACTCACTGGTGGCAGCCGTCACTGGGCTGGTGTCCGCAGGTCCCTCCGCTTGCTGGGGAGCCCACCAGCAGTCCGGGATGCAGGGGAGGGGAAACGGCAGATCCACCTGCCCTTCCCGCTGGTCTCCGGGCTGCTCCGGGGGTCCCAGCCTCCAGTTCTCCTCCGCGACCTCCTCCCGTGGAGTCTCCCATGGTCTCAGGTACTCCTCCTGCCGACCCTCATCCGATGTAGGCTCGTCTTCTTGCTTCTTTCTTCTAATTTCTGCTAGAATCTCTCTTTTCTGCAGGGACACTCTGTCTGGCGGTGTTTCTCATCCGCCATCTTCTCTAGTTTATATCTTTTAAGTGGGGCATTCATACTGTTCATGTTCCGTGTTAGTATTAATATGTGGGATACCATTCTGTTCATCATGTTGGATGATATCTTTTTGTTTTTCCCTTGTGTGATTTTTTATTACAGCTGTGAGCTTTAACTTTCAGGAACTTTTACACTGATGGGTATCTATTGTCCTGTTCCATGTATCATGCAGTTTTAAGTATTTTCTATAGGTCAGGTGTAGTAGTGACAAATTCCCTTAGTGATTGTTTGTCTGGAAAAACTTTTATTTCTCTCTTAATTATGAAACTTACTTTGCAGAATAAAAAATTCTTGGCTAGCAGTTGTTCTTTAAGAAAACTAAAAGTGGGGTCCCAATTCCTGGGTCTTTTAAGGTTTTTGCCTAGAAAGCGAGAAATCTGGTGCTGGCTTGATTTTTTTTTTTTTTTTTTTGCAGGTTAGTTGTTGCTTTTCTCTTGCACCTTGTAGAATTTTATCCTTCATTTTGACTTGGGCCAGGTTGATCAAGACTTGGAGATGTCCTATTTGCTGTGTCTTGGAGATGCCCTATTTGCTGTGAATCTTCTTGGTGTTTGATGACCATCTTGTATATGAAAATCTGAATCTCTGGTGAAACCAGGGACATTTTTCTCAATAATTCCCTTGGCTGAGTTTTCCATGCTTTTTTTTCCTCTTTTTTTCTTTTAGTGTATTATGGGGGTACAAGTGTTAAGGTTACATATATTGCCCATGCCCCCCTTCCCCCTACAGTAAGAGCTTCAAGCGTGTCCATCCCCCAAACGTTGCACATCTTACTCGTTGTGGTTGTATATACCCGTCACTTCCTCCCCCCTCCCACCCTCCTGACACCTGATAAATGTTACTCCTATATGTCCACTTAGGTGTTGATCTGTCAATACCAATTTGCTGGTGAGTACATGTGGTGCTGGTTTTTCCGTTCTTGAGATACTTCACTTAGTAGAATGGGTTCCAACTGTATCCAGGAATATACAAGAGGTGCTATATCACCATTGTTTCTTAAAGCTGGGTAGTATTCCATGGTATACATATACCACATTTTAATAATCCACTCATGAATTGATGGGCACTTGGGTTGTTTCCACAGCTTTGCAATTGTGAATTGTGCTGCTATAAACATTCGAGTGCAGGTGTCTTTTTCATAAAGTGACTTTTGATCTTTTGGGTAGATGCCTAGTAGTGGAATTGCTGGATCAAATGGTAGATCTACTTGTATCGCGTTGAGGTATCTCCATATTGCTTTCCACAGAGGTTGAACTAGTTTGCAGTCCCATCAGCAGTGCGGGAGTGTTCTTCTCTTTCCGCATCCACACCAGCATTTGTTGTTTGGGGACTTTTTGATAAAGGCCATTCTCACTGGAGTTAAGTGATATCTCATTGTGGTTTTGATTTACATTTCCCTGATGATTAGAGATGTTGAACATTTTTTCATGTGTTTGTTGGCCATTATTCTGTCTTCTTTTGAGAAGTTTCTGTTCATGCCCTTTGCCCATTTTTTGATAGGGTTGTTTGATTTTTTCTTGCTGATTTTTCTGAGTTCTAAATAGATTCTAGTTATCAGTACTTTTCAGATGCGTAGCTTGCAAAAAATTTCTCCCATTCTTTGAGTTGTCTGTTTGCTCTCTTGACAGTTTCCTTGGCTGTGAAGAAGCTTTTTAATTTCATCAGGTCCCATTTGTTTATTTTTGTTGCTGTTGTGATTGCCTTTGGGGTCTTCTTCATAAATTCTTTGCCTAGGCCAATGTCTAGAAGAGTATTTCCAACATTTTCCTCTAGCATTCTAATAGTTTCACACCTAAGGTTCAAGTCTGTTACCCAGCGTGAGTTGATTTTTGTGAGAGGTGAAAGGTGTGGGTCTTGTTTCAGTCTTCTACATGTGGCTATCCACTTTTCCCAGCACCATTTATAGAATAAGGATTCTTTTCCCCAGTGTATGTTTTTGTCTGTTTTGTTGAAGATTAGTTGGCTATATGAGGATGGTTTTATATCTGGGTTCTCTATTCTGTTCCACTGGTCAATGTCCCTGTTCTTGTGCCAATAAAAAGCTGTTTTAATGACTATAGCCTTGTAGTATAGTTTGAAGTCTGGTAAATTGATACCTCCTATTTTGTTTTTATTGCATAGTATTGATTTTGCTATATGGGGTATTCTCTGGTTCCATACGAAGCATAAAATTATTTTTTCTATATGTGTCAAAAATGATGATGGTATTTTGATAGGGATTGCATTGACTCTGTACAGCACTTTGGGTAGTATAGACATTTTTACAATGTTGATTCTGCTGACCCATGAGCATGGTATATTCTTTCATCTCTTAACGTCCTCTGCTATTTCTTTCTTCAGTGTTTCATAGTTCTCCCTGTAAAGGTCTTTTACCACCTTAGTTAAATATATTCCAAGGTACTTTATTTTCTTTGTTGCTATTTGAAGGGAATTGAGTCTTTGATTTGGTTCTCACCTTAGCTGTTGTTGTGTATATGAATGCCTCTGATTTCTGTGTATTGATTTTGTATCCTGAGACTTGACCAAATTCATTTATGAGATCAAGGAGTCTCTTGGTTGAATCCTTGGGGTTTTCTAGGTATAATATCATGTCATCAGCAAAGAGTGAGAGTTTGATCTCTTCTGCTCCCATTTGGACGCCCTTAATTCTGCCCTCTTGTCTGATTGCTGTAGCGAGGACTTCCAGCACTATGTTGAACAGAAGTGGAGATAGAGGGCAACCTTGTCTTGTTCCAGTTCTAAGTGGGAATGCTTTCAATTTTTCCCCATTCAGTATGATATTGGCTGTGGGTCTGTCATATATGGCTTGTGTGATTTTTAGGTAAGCCCTGTTTATGCCTATTTAGTTGAGCGTTCTTATCATAAAAGGGTGTTGAATTTTGTCAAATGCTTTTTCTGTGTCTATTGAGAGGATTATGTGGTCTTTGTTTTTGCTTCTGTTTATAGGATGAATTACATTTATAGATTTGCATATGTCGAACCATCCCTGCATCCCTGGGATGAAGCCCACTTGGTTGTGAAGAATTATTTTCTTGACAAGCACCTGGATTCAATTGGCTAGCATTTTGTTGAGAATTTTTGCATATATATTCATAAGTGATATTGGTCTGTAGTTTTCTTTTTTTGTTGCATCCTTTCCTGGTTTTGGTATCAGGGTTATGTTCGCTTCATAAAATGTGTTGGGGAGAATTCCATCCTTCTCGATGTTGTGGAATAATTTCTGCAGGATAGGCACCAGTTCTTCTTTGTAGGTATGGTAAAATTCGAGTGTGAAAACATCTGGTCCAGGACTTTTCTTTTTTGGAAGGTTTTTATTGATGTTTCAATTTCAGTGCTTGATATTGGTCTGTTCGGGAATTCTATTTCTTCCTGGTTGAGCCTAGGCTGTGTGTTTCTAAGAAATTGTCCATTTCCTCCACATTTTCCAGTTTGTGTGCATAGAGGTTTTTGTAGTATTCATAAATTATATCTTGTATCTCTGTGGCATCAGTTTTGATATCTCCTCTATTGATCCTGATGGAGCTTATTAGAGATTTTCTTTTCTGCTTTTCCTTAGTCTAGCCAATGGTGTGTCAATTTTGTTTATTTTTTCAAAGAACCAACTTTTTGTTTTATTAATCTCCTGTATAGCTTCCCTGTTGTCAATTTCTTTTAGTTCTGATTTGATCTTAACGATTTCACTTCTTCTGTTGGGTTTAGGGTTGGTCTGCTCTTCTTTTTCCAGCTCCTTGAGATGATTCATTAGGTTGTCTATTTGTGATCTTTTCGACTTTTGGATATAGGCATTCCTGGAAATAGACATTCCTCTCAGGACTGTCTTAGCTGTGTCCCACAGGTTTTGGTAACTTGTGTCACCTTTGTCGTTTAGTTCAAAGAATCTTTTGATTTCCATCTTGATTTCCTCATTTATGAAGTGATCATTCAGCAGAAGGTTGTTTAGTTTCCATGACTTTGTGTAGAAATGAGGACTGCTGTTAGGATCGATTTCTACATTTATTACATCATGGTATGAAAAGATACATGGTATAATTTCTATTTGTTAAAATTGTTTGAGATGTGCTTTGTGTCCTAGGATATGGTCAATCTTACAGAATGACCCATGAGCTGATGAGAAGAATGCATATTCAACGGTTTTGGGGTAGAATGTCCTGTAAATATCAGTCAGGCCCATTTTTTCTAGGGTTCTGTTTAAGTCCATTATTTATTTGTTGATTTTGTGTTTGTAGAATCTGTTCTGTGCTGTCAGTGGGGTGTTAAAGTCTCCAAATATTATGATGTTGTTGTTTATCTATTTGTTTAGATCCGGTAGAGTTTGATTTATGAATCTGGGTGCACCAAGGTTGGGTGCATATATATTTAAAATTATTATGTCTTCTTGTTGAACTGTACCCTTCACCATTATATGGTGACCTTCTTTGTCTTTTATTAGTTTTGTTGATTTAAAAACTATGTTATCTGTAATCAGCACCACCACGCCAGGTTTCTTTTGGCTTCGTTTACTCGAAATATTGTTCTTCACCTTTTTACCTTTAGTCTAATTGCATCCTTGTAGGTTAGATGTGTTTCTTGAAGGCAGCAGATACTTGGTTTGTGTTTTTTTTTTATCCATTTGGCCAGCCTATGTCTCTTGAGTGGGGAGTTTAAGCCATTCACATTTACTGAGATAACTGATAGGTGGGGCAGATTTCTGTTCATTATGTTGAGTTGAGCTTTGTTGCTTTGTTTTCTCCCTTGAGCCATTGTAGTGTCTGGGCTTTGATCTTTAGCTTTGAGTAGATTTACATTCATGAGTTTTTATTGTGCTGATCTGTGGGTAACACTGTTTTGAGTACTTCTTGGAGGGCTCGTCTTGTCTTGGTGAATTCTCTCAGTCTTTGCTTATCTGAGAATATCTTGATTTCTCCTTCATATACAAAGCTTAGTTTTGCAGGTAATAAGATTCTAGGCTGGGCATTGTTTTGTTTCAGAAGAGTGAGAATGGGCCCCCAGTTTCTCCTGGCTTGTAAAGTCTCATTAGAGAAGTCTGGTGTTATTGGAATTGGCTTTTCCTTGTATGTTACTTGCTTCTTTCGTCTTACAGCTCTTAGAAGGGCCTCTTTAGTACATATTTTGGTCAGTCTGATGACTGCATGTCATATTGTCTTCCTGTTTGCATTGAATCTCCCAGGGGTCCTCTCAGCTTCTTGAATTTGTATATGGAGATTTTTAGCAAGGCCTGGGAAATTTTCCTCTATTATATCTTCAAATAGCTTGTCCAACCCTTGAGTGTTGTCTTCTTCCCCTTCTGGTAACCCTATGACCCTCACATTAGGTTTCTTCAGATAATCCCACATCTCTTGTAGGCTTTGCTCTTTTCTCTTGTTTCTCTGCTGTATCTCTGTGACTGATTTATTTTATTGGAAGGTGTTATCCTCAATCTTTGAGATTCTTTCTTCTGTTTGATCTACCCTGTCTTGAGGCTTTCCACTGTATTTTGTAGGTCCCTAAATTGATTCTTCATTTCCAGGAGTTCAGTTAAACTTTTCTTCATTGTATGGATTTCTTTAGTGAATTTTTGTTCCAGGTCCTGGAGCCTTGTTGTGGTTTCTTTGTCTTGGTTTTTGAGTTGTTCTTGCAGGTCATTGAATTTTCTTATGATCTACCTTCAGAATTCCTCTTCTGTCATTTTGGTTGCCTGATTTTGGTTGGTGTCTGCTTCTAAGGGGCTGGTGCTCCTCTTTGGGGGTTTGTTTTCCGTTTGTTTCTTCATATTTCTGGAGTTCCTTCACTGATTTCTTCCCATGTTGATCAGTCATTGTTTCTCTCCTTTAGGTTTTCGTTTGGGTATTCCCACGCCTTGTTTAGTTTCTGAGCCGGTAGGTGGTGTCTGTGTGTGAGACTTGACCACTCCCTGTATGATGAGTCAGTAGGTGCCGTGAAACGGGTGTGTAGAATGTCCTCCCTGTCAGTAGGTTGAGCTTGCTTGGAGGAACATGCTAAGCTGTTGTTTTTGTGCCCTGTAACCAGCTCTTGTTCCTCTAGAGAGGCACTCTAGTGCCTCAGGTGGTGGGTGGGGCCCTAGGACTTCCAGGTGTGTCCTTTTGTCCCCCTCAATGAGGGCTGGTCTGGGAGTGAGTCTGGGCAGAGCTGAGTTGGGTAAGCCTGCCCTCAGGCACCACCAATGCTGTTATCAGTGGTCAAAGTTCTATTCTCTGCTTCCAAGAAAAGCTGTCATGGAGGGGCTGGAATGGCCCCGCTCAGTGAGAAAGTCTGCGTGTGGGGTGGGGCTGTCTGAGACCTGCAGTCTAGAGCCAGCCTTGCTTCTTTCACCCTCTCCAACTCCGCGGCTACTCTTGGGCCTCTGCCAGCAGGCCAGACCTCACGCCACTGGGCCTCCCCTAGCTGTGCTGCCGGCTGGGGGATTCCCTGTGTAGGAACGCCACCTGGACTGGCACACGGCCTCCCTTTGGGAGGAGGGTGTCCTCTAGGATGCTGATCTGCCCCTGAATGCACACACCACTCAGTAGTTTGCGTATATCCCTTCTGTGCCCTAGGCAATGTGAGACCTGGGTGCACAGGATCTGGTCTGCAGGTCTGACCTCTGGGCCCCAGAGTTTAAGCTATATCCCCACCAGGAAGAGGAGTGCCAGTCCCAATTCACTCATGGGGAGCCCAAGCTGGGTCTATGTCTCTCAGCCTCAGGGTCTGCCCTGTTCTCCTGATATCACCATTCCAGCAGCACCTGATAGGGCTTGCTCACCATCCGAGTTCCCCTCAGTCAGCTGTAGGGCCCCAAAAGGGAAGGTACCATCCCCTGGAGGTGCCTCTGGCTGGTGGCTGTGTTTTCTCTCTCGGCAGCCAAGGATATGGTCAGGGGAAGGGAGAATGAGGCAATATGGCGCCTGCTGCGTCGGTTGGGTCTGTGTACACGGAGGTGCCCGGAGGGATTTGGGAGCCTGGTGCCACATCCGCTACTGGCTTACTGCTCCCTGGTGGTGGCTGTCTCTGGGCTGGTGCCCACAGGTCTCTCCACCCTTGGACTTCTGGGGAGCCCACCAGCAGTCCAAGATGCAGGGGAGGGTAAAGTTGATTTCTCCACCTACCCTTCCTGCTGGTCTCCAGGCTGCTCTGGAGGTCTCTGCTTCCAGTTCTCCTCCGCAGCCTCCTCCCATGGAGTCTCCTGTGGTCTCAGGTACACCTCTTCCGACCTTTGTCTGATGTATGCTCGTCTTCTTGCTTCTTTCTTCTAATTTCTGCTAGAATCTGTCTTTTTGCAGAGACACTCTGTCTTGTGGTGTTTCTTGTCCGCCATCTTGAATCCCTCCTCCATGCTTTTTGGTTTTTCTTCTTCTCCCTCAGAGATGCCTGTAATTCTTATTTTGGTCCATTATGCAGAGTTCCAATCTCCTCTGAGTGATTGTGCCTTCTTTATTCTTTTTTATGCATCTCTGACTGACTTGTTTAGTTCAAAAGCCTTGTCTTCAAGCTCAGAAATTCTTTCTTCTGTTTGGTTTAGCTCTAGCCTATTGTTGAAGCTTCCTGCTATATGTAGACATTCCCTAAATGACTCTTTCATTTCTTTAAGTTTTCTTATATGTTTTCTTATGTTGTCTAACTGTTTAGTGGCTTTTTAGTTTTATTATTAATGTCCTGAACCCCCCCCCCCTTTTTTTTTGGCTTCTTTGTGTTGGATTTGGAGTTTCTTTTCAATCCCATTTATCTTGTTTGCCATCCTCATCTCAATTTCATTTTCTGATATTTTGGCAATTTCCTATAGGTTGGGGTCCATTGTTGGAGATTTATTGCAATCCTTTGGGGGTGTCAAAACATCTTGTTTTTTCATGTTGACTGAGTTCTTATTCTTGTTCCTTTTCATTTGAAATCTCTTCTGTCAGGTCAAGACAGATAAGCTTGTAGTGCACCTGTTGTCCTCTGCTGGGAACTCTCCTACTTAGTGCAAAGAAGGAGAGGTCCTTGGATGGTGGACTTGTGTTCTACCATGGAGGACTGACCTGGCACAAAATGGGTGCATGTACTGTGAGTGCTTAACACTCTTGCTTTCCTGCATCACCATTCTCTTGTTCTTGTCTCTGGTGGTCCCCGTGTTGCCAAGTGAGTGAATGCCCCACCTAGTTCTGTCAGCAGCAGTGATTGTCAGCCCAAGCCAGCTTGAGAGCTGCTCCAGTTAGACATGTAGGCATTGATGTTTGTCATTTTGCTCTGGCTTAGGTGCAGCTCTGACCTTCCCCATGGGTGGAAGCCACTACCCTTACTGGCTGGAGAGCTGCCCTGCCACAAGAGGTGGCATTTTTTGAATCTCTTAGCTTGAATGTAGTTCGCTTCCTTCCTGTGGCAGTGACAACTCATGGCCTGCACCAGCTTGAGGGCTGCCTGCTAGGATCCACAGACTGCAGTGTTTGTCAGTTGTGTGCCAGCTTCAGTGCAACCCCATCCACATCCACAGGCTTTGGAGATTGTTGGACCACTCAGGTCCCCCAGGTACAGTGGGTGCATGTGGCACTTGATCATGGGACTCATGAGAGTTGCTGGCCTCATCTCTCCTTCACTCTACCCCAGATTGGCAAGGATGATGGGAGAGGCAACAGCAGTGGATCTGAACCCTGGGTAGAGGCAGTGTTCTGCGTCTAGGGTTTTCAACTACCACCACCTGCAGTTCCCAGGGTTTTTCATTCAGAAACAGAAAATTGTAAGCATTTTTTTTGTCTATTAAAGAAATTAAACTTGTAATTAAAAACACTCCTGCAAAGAAACCTGCAGGTTTGCGTAGTGAGTTTTATGAAATATTTAGGAAATATTTGATAAGTATTAGAAATTATATAAATCATTCAAACTTTCAAAAATAGAGCAGGAGGAAGAAACACTTTTCTACTACATTAACTGAGACTGTGTAGTTTTAGTGTGAAGATGGAAAAATACATCAGAAGTACAGAATACAGGGTGCAGAAATAAACCGAACATATATGGCTTACTTTTGAAATAGGCACCTCTGTACTTTGATGGAGGAAATGGGTATTTTCAAAATGTTGCTGGAGAACCTGGATATGCATATGGAAACCTTAACCTCTACTTTAGATAATAGACATAATATCAATTTGAGGTGGATTATAGGCCTACATGTGAAAGTCAGAATTATAAAGTTTCTGGAAGAAAACATAGGATAACTTTTCTATTACCTTGGAGTGAGTGAAGATTTCTTAATCAGGATCTGGAAGTACTAACCACAAAAGAAAAAACTTGACACATTGGACTTCATCAAAGTAAACAGAAATTCTTCACATAAAACAACATCAAAAAGAAATTTTAAAAGCCAGTCACAAACTAGGAGAAAATCTTCTCAGTTCTAACTTAAACATATATCCAGAATATATAAAGAAGTCTTAAGGCACTTTACAAAAGAAGATTTCAAATAGTCAATAAGTAAATAAAAAGGGTTCAACATAAGCAGTCACTGGGAAAATCCAAAATAAACACAATATAAGACACCACTAGACACCAACCAGAATGCCTCCAGGAACAAACACCTTGCAAGACCACGTGTTGGTGAGAACGTGGAGCAACTGGAATTCTCATGCATTGCTGCTGAGAGGCTAAATCCAATTTTAGAAACTATCTTGCAGTTTCTTACAGTGTTGAAACCTACCCTCCAATTTAGTACTTTCAAATCAATTATATACCCAAGAGATATGAACGCTATGCCATCAAAAACTAGTACAAATATCCATAACAGCTTTATTCATAATAGCACCAAACTGGAAAATACACAAATGTACTTCAGTGGAAAAATGGAAAACTGTGATGTGCTTGTATAGTGGACCACAGCAAAACAATATAAAAAGTAAATCACTGACACAAGAAAAATCATACATGAATCTCACAAAAACGCTGAGAAAAAAAAAGACAGGTGAGAAAGAAACACACACTGTGTTCAATTTAAGAAAAAGGAAAAGTAATTTTTGATGCTAGAAATAAAAATAATTGTTTTCTCTTGGGCATTGACTGGGAAGGGACACAAGGAAATTTATGGTGAAATGGAAATGTTTAATGATTAGATTTGAGTGGTTATGTGGCTGTTTTCATATATAAAAAGTTATCCACCTGTACAGATATGTGCACTTTATAGTATGTAAATTATACCTCCATTAAGAAAATGTCAGGCTAAAAAGGAAAAAACAAACAAAAAAAGCAAAGACAACCTGATTGTAAACAAGCATTCTTGTTGTTTAATCCTGTCTCTCTTGACAAATGTAATTTGGGATTTTACAGATTTTATAACCCCGGGGCAACCATGCCAAATTTACCTCTGACGACTTTCACAGAGGCAAGTGCAGATATTGAGAATGATGGCAATATGTTACCAGACTCAGTGATGAGGTAATTACAAGGTATTTCTGCTGATTTTTTCCATTCTCGACAATGAACAATTAAATGTCCCCTGGGATCTGTTGTGACTTTTAGTTGTTTTCCTTTTTTCATAGTCTTCTAATGAACTCTGAATATTCAAGGTGTTTGTTCTTTGGGACCCTACTGTCCTCATTGGTGATGACAAATAATCCTGCAGTACATATATCATTAGGGCATTTACATGCATTTTCACTTCTGACTGCAATGACACCCATCTATGTGGAAAGGTGAAGAGCAAGTAGTGGATGGGAAAATGAGTACCAGGGGCCATGAGCAAGGCAATTTGACTTTTGCTGTCTCTTATTTCTAAGTCTCTTTTGGAATAAACACACAAATGTTTATCCCAAATGTGATGTTCATGATGGACTGTGTTGTTACATCCCATAAAATAAATATGAATATGCTCAGGAATTCTAAAAAGTCACACCAGCAAATGCTGGTGCAGCTTTGGGTCTTACTTTGTATTGTCTTAATGGTCTAGGATTTATCAGCCGGATCACCGAGAAGGAAAGCTACAACTATTTGTCCTGCAGGGTTTGGAAATCTCTGTCTTTCTTGAAAATGGTTAGCCTTAACAATTTCCTATTGAGTTAAGACATGAACCACACACTGACTTTTTAAAGGTAAAAGATAGATACATTTCAAGTCAGAGTGTTCTTTTTTTTTTGTTTCCTTTCCATTAGCATAGGAGAAAATCCTGGTTTGTTGGAAGAAAAAAAAGCACATAATCAAAGATGTTTTTTCTGAGTTACACCTTGGTGAGTACTTGGCCATGGAGATGATTTGCAACATAATGGGTCAAATATTAAAACCAGAGGCTGGTAATGTTTAAACCAGTATTGCGGATCAGGTACAGTTAAAGCAGTAGGCCTGGCAAAATCAAAGAATTAAGTGAAGTATAATTTAATTATGGTGAGTGAGTTGCCAGAGCACTAATTTGTATCAGAAGCCCAGACGCCTTCTCCAAAAATTCAATGTCAGTTCATCTGGGTTCTGGGTGGGTACTGGCCAATTAAAACAATTCTTGTTCCTCTAGTGACTGCCCTGGGCACCCAGGTGTGATTCCAACCACATCAGAATCTTCCAATGTAACAATGTTCCCCCCGAAAGGGAAAGTTTAATGGTGATTTATGACTAATAGCACAAGGAAACACTTCCATTCTGCTGGGTTGATAAAAGAGGGGGATTCTGGTTCACCCGTTATGTATTTATAAGTTGAGTCTGCACAATGAAGTCATGTAAGTATTTCTCCCCCTTCTTTAGACATGATTTCTTTTAAATTCATGGGCCGGGCAGTTATGGATACTGTTGAGAGTGAGCTTTCCTGCTCAGGCTAGGATCTTGAGTGAAGAACTCAGGCTAAATGGACTTCAGGGAAAGAAAAGATATGGAGCATGGTAATAAGAACATGGCTTTTTCATGCTTTCTATTTTCAGAGGGCTAAAGGCAGTACTTGGGAGTCCTTCACAGAATGCATGTCATACCTGAAGTGCAGAAACTTACACTGTGAACTCATGAAAGGATATTTTCTGTGGCATGACAGCCTTCATTGTTATCTGTTAGTTTTATTACTTTTGTCCTGAAAAGATAATGATTTCATTTTGCATTGTTTACCTTATATGGAGTATTATTCAAAGATATTATTTTTCAGAAAAGTTAAGGTGCAAAAATAATTTATTCTCAAAAACAAAACCAAAAATTAAACCTTCATTTTTATAATTTAACAGTGGTGGAAGTTCAGATAATTTTTACTAAAATATTGAAACATAAAAAATGATCCCTTACTCTAAACAGTAATTGTAAGTAAATAGTGATTTTTTTTAAAAAAATAGTGGCCATCCATTATATTCTTTATTCTTCAATGAAGGTATTTTCTGCCTAACAGATCAAAGAGGGTTGATGACAGACAGAGAAATGGACATAATGATAAACGTGAGGAATGAGACAATGGTCCAGGAGTTCATCCTGGAGGGATTTCCTGCTGTCCAGCACCTGGGGAATGTGCTGTTCCTGGCGCACCTGCTGGCGTACCTGGGCTCCGTCATGGGAAACATGCTCATAATCACCATCACCTGGGCTGACCATCGCCTCCAGACACCAATGTATATTTTACTCAGCAGTTTCTCCCTCTGTGAGTGTGTTTTTATAACCACAGTTATTCCTAAACTGCTGGTCATCTTTCTTCTAGGAAGGCAAAAAATTCCTTTTACTGACTGTCTCACACAGGCCTTTTCTTTTTTATTTCTTGGGGCAACAATTTTCTTCCTCATGGCTGCCATGTCCTTGGATCGCTACCTGGCCATTTGCAAACCTCTGCACTACCCAGCCATCATGAATCTCAGGGTTTGTTTCCTTCTGGTTTTCTTCTGCTATGTGTTTTCCTTCATCGTCATCACTGGTCTGGTCGTCAAGGTTTCCCAGCTATCCTTCTGTGGCCCCAATGTCATCCCGCATTTCTTCTGTGATCTTGGCTCCTTAATTCATCTCTCCTGTTCTGACACCAGATCTACTGAGATGTTTGCTTTTGCCCTCACTTCGTTTATCCTGTTTGCATCCCTCATGATAACCATCATTGCGTATGGCAACATAGTAGTCACAATCCTGCGTCTCCCCTCAGCCAAGGAGCGGCAGAAAGCTTTCTCCACCTGCTCCTCCCACCTCATTGTCCTCTCTCTGATGTATGGCAGCTGTGTCTTTATATATGTGAAACCGAACCAAAGGGACAGGCTGGACTCCAACAGAGAGGCTGCTCTTGTGAACACGGTGGTGACCCCGCTGCTGAACCCGGTCATCTACACTCTGCGGAACAAGCAGGTTCACCAGGCTCTGAGGGATGCTCTGTCCAGGGTGAAATTGCACTAAGAGGGTCATAGGTCTTTGCACAGCAAATAGAGCTCCTTGGTCATCTAGCTCATTCTCCCACCAT
>VSMD01117589.1:0-38157 GCA_008750895.1 Mirza zaza | reverse complement strand
CACAGGAATTCAACAAAAAATGCAATTCAGGTAATAGCCTTTCTCTGTAATTTCACTCTCCTGTTCCCCATCCCAATGGCCATTTGTTCCCAAGCTGTATGATGCCCTGAGACAGATATTCCAAAGGCAAAGTTGAAATTGTGCTCCTGGTTGCTCACTGGGTGAGAACACAAAGGTGAACAAGTAAGCTATGTATGTGGTCTTCTGTGTCCCAAGTCTCATAGGGATGGTAGACATAAAAGGATGTTTCTTCCTATATCAATTCTCTGCCAAAGAAGATTAAATACATGTAGATATGATGTATTCTCTGAATTTCAGGTATATTCTTAACTGGGAAGAACAAGACTTCCAGAATGGATTGAACTAGGTACTTATAGAAATGACTTCAATGTCATATTCTAGATTGTGATTTATAAGTATGTGACTAATGAGGCTGAGATGCCTCCCTAAAAAGCCAAAGAAAATCACCAACTTAAAAATATACAATTAATAAAAGAAAAGCTGTGCTTTTGGAAATTAATTTATAGGGTCATGATACCATATAATACTAAATCTTTTGTATCATAAAAACTTTGTATTGAATATTTTATAATTAATACAATATCTTGAGACATCTATGGAGATCAAACAGGTGATGCTGAAAAGGAATAAGGGGTCAAAGATAATTAAGGGTTTATACCATAGGTGATCACCTGGGTGGTTACCTCTAGCAATAGTAAAAATGTCCTTATGTAGGTAGATGATGGATGAGTATTGAGAGCTATGTTTGGGTTAAAGTTCTATAAACCCAGACTGTACCCAGAGGCTGTGGAACATACAATTGAAGAATATCAAACAGGCTAAATTAAAAGGTACAGCTGGAGTCAATAATGAAATTAAGAATCCAAAATAAACATCAGGCTGAATGGCATAGGAGTGATTTGAAAATCAGGAGTAAGGCCTGGGGAATAGTAAACAATTGAACAAATAAAGCACATGTAGCAGGGCCTATAGAAAGCAGCACTTGGAGAAATTCCCAAAGCTAATGGAACATCAATTTTATATATATATATATATATATATATATATATAATTTTTTAAGACATCGTTTGTCTTATTTGCAGCAGAGAAAAGAGAGCCAAATTAGTCCAATAATAACAGACAAACTAGGGATGTGGTAGATAGAATAAAATGAAAGAAGTGGACTTGAGGGATTTTACATGTCTGATAGATTGGGATGGAAGGTTTGGCAGAAGTCAACAATGATGCCAAGGGTTTGAGGTGAAATTTTTGGATATTAGAATTAGAGGGATGCATCAGGAATAGTATATAAGTAAGTCATATTTAATCACTACTTGTTCAAAGTTTCAAAGTGATTGAAATGATATATACAAAATTTTAAAATGCATACATTTCTAATGGCATGCGTATTACCAGTGCTTGGCACTTAAATTTCCAACTTCATATTAAATCATTCTAAGAATTGCATATGAGTTCATTTAAATTCTAAATTGATCTTTCCCTAGTGGGCAAGTTTTGTTGCTGTCTGAACTCAACTAATACTTGCATGACAATAATACACACACGATGAGCAGGCTCAACTAATACTTGTATGACAATAATACACACATAATGAACTGATTCATCCCACAATGATTCAGAAGACACATATCACTTTTAGGAGTCTGTGCACTGTGATAAATTTAAAAATTAAGTGTTGTCATCAAATATATCAGGTAGAATTAGATTTCTAATAAAGATATTCTAGAAAGTTTGTTGTTAGATAAATCAACATTAAAAGCAGCAATATGAGAGTTAAAATGCCATTAGAAGAGATAAACGTTGGGCAAAACATTTAAATTTCTAGCAGAACACTCAGTGGGAATTTGTGGGTGATGACTACATAAAACATATACAAATTCAAGACTATGAGAGTTCAAAATAAGGAAATTAAGGTCAGAGGTGAAAGAGATATGCCTAAATTCATTTGTTTTTAAGCCACTGAGATAACATGTCAGAGATGTAATTGAAATTTGAGATATGGAAACTATTCAGTACTAGGTAGAACTTTTGTTTTAAGTATATTGAAATTGTTTGCAATTCTTTTGTTGTCAAACAAACTGCCTGTTTTCTTTCTCTAATAATGGCTCATTCGGGTGTCAAGATTTATATCTAGGAAATATTTTGAAGATGTGGGATAGGATAAAGTTATCATGGGTATATTAATTCTTTATATCTTCGTTATGAATCTTAACATCCAAACAGTTTCTGATCTCATACTCAATAGCCAGTGGAAGAGATTATTACATGGCTACTCCAGGGAGAATCACCAGAAAGAAAGTTGTTGGATAATTCTAAACTGATTTCAATAAAAATCTCAGTAATTTTAGGATTATCTCCTGAGTCATGTCTTTGGTGACTTGTTTTGCCTTCTAATATTCCTAATTTCCAATCATTGAAATACCGAAGTACATCTAGAATATTCTTTGCTTTGTTTGATAAGTTGAAAGTTACTCTTAGCAACTGAAAAGTGGTATGTTAAATTGAGAAGAGTATTTGTTAGCATTAGGAGACCAAGTTCTACCTCCATAGCTTGCTAGCTGTTTAGTCTTGCAAATGTATTCAGTTTCTTTGCTGAAGCAGATTAAGTGGTCTTATGGCAGTCCTGGAAAAGTTGGACGTATGATGCCAGTTAACTGTGACTCCAAATGTGAGTAATAAATTGGTTCTGTTTGCCTAGAAATAGATAACACCCTTTAGGGCAAAAGTAAATGAGTAAATAAAACCCTTTCTTCCATAGCTGGCACTATGGAAGAATGTTCAATATGTAAAAAGTACCAAAGGAAGAAGTGTCAAACCATTAGCCTGAGCAGAACATTCACAGGTCTTAGTCTAGCTATTGCTGGTGAAGCTTAGTTTCCCCTCTACAAATGGATGTTGGGGTACTTAATACTTAAGGTTCTTTCAGCATCCATCACCTTTGGGCACCACTTGAAATGAGGATGTATCCTTGCTCTCAACAAAGCAAAAGCAACCAACAGGTCACGAGGGTAATTTTCTTGATTCCATAATGTACCATCATCTTCCTGTGAAATCTAAACATTTATTGATTATAAGACCCAGTAACTGACTCTATCCCTGGATCTTCTGTCAATCTAATGATTAAGTAATTTGATTTTAGTTTGATAGATAAATACCACATAACTCCAATTCATTTTTAATTCCTACAGCCCTTAGTGACTGGCAGTTCTAAATAAACGGTATTAATAAATCATCAATCTGTAACTAAAGAGCGGGTTCTTTCAGACACGTTTGCCAGTTGCAGACTGTGGGATGTCTCAGAGGAATATTCGTCATTCTCACAGTAACAATGGGACACAGGAGCAGCCATTCGAGTCAGCTAAGCTACGGACTAAGGAAAGAAAACATAAACTACAGCAAAAATGCCTTTATGGATTGATAACTGGTACCTTTTTATTTGCAATAAGCATATAAAAGAGAAAAAAATTACTTAATATCCTGGTTCCCTAATAGGCATTTGATGGAGTATAACAAAAGCTGATTTGTAAATGCTATCTGAAAGGAAGATAAGCAGGAACTAAAAAGGGCAGGAAATTGAATGTGTTCTTCCCTCCCACCTCACTACCAGATTTCAGATGAGTTTGGAAAGGTCATTCACATAATTATTACAGTAACAGGTTCAAGGCCTTTTGAGCACGCTGATCTGATTGTGTGTTAATGGCTGCAAAAGCAAGATAAGGAACATGTAAAGTAAAAAGAAGGAAAGAAAAAAAGAAAGAAAATCTGCCTGTAACACTATTAGCTTGCAGGATTGTCATAGTGAGTAAACTGATGTTGCTTTACAGCATATGGCTTTTTTTGTTGTTGTTATTATGGAATAACCTCGTTTGCCCTTGTGCATGGGGTCATTTAAGCATCAGTGACCAGATTTGACTTCTTTATAGTCAGTGGCTATTTGACATATCTGATGATCTTTCTGGGGTCTCAAAAATGTCACATGATGAAATGAAATGTGTCAGAAAACTATAGCTAATGTAAATGCGGTAAGAATTTTCAGGGCCAAGACATGTGAAAGGTGTCCAGAGACATTTGTCTGACCAGAGTAAAGGCAATAACATACTTCCTGTTATGAAAGATTAACCACATTTCTTGTACTTGAATTCAATTCAGTGTACATATGCAGTATGTGCTGCATATATATAAGAACACTTTAGGGATCCACAATTTCAGCACAATAAAGAAGACCGATGTATACAACTGCCCCATGGGGAGGGGGGAGCCTAAATTGTGCAATATGGATGGTTATACAGTAAGTGGCATTTACCCTAAGCCTTACTGAATAGGAGACTGGGGGCAGAATATTTTAGATGAAAGAAACAGTGTTATAGCACCACAGATATGGAAGAACACTTGTGGCTGAGGTATAGGAAGGCGTGTGGTTGATTAAGAGGTGAGTTTGGGAATGTCAAATGGAACTGGTGCTAGTTTTTAAATTACCACCTCTCAGGTCTGCCCTTCCATACTTGGCTTTGGGATGCTGGGGCTAGAATTCTGAAAGCCACACTGCCAGGAGGGGCATTATAGGGAGACTGCAAGGCAGAAAGATGGAGAAGGGACAGGAGTTTGCAACCTGTAGGTTTCTTATGGGCTTCTTGTCTGCTTGAAAGTCCTGTGAATGGCACCTCAGCAAAACATCCTTCTCATGGCAGCAATGGAAAACAGTTTTAATTTTTAAAACACTTGCAAGACAACTTCACTGTCTCCCACATCAGCCATTCCTCAGAGGTCCAGGTCTTGGAGGGCTACCTCTGAGGTTATAATTTTTAATAATCCCAACTCTTCCTTTTTTCCCCTCAGCTCTAGTAATGGTGGCTGCTTTCTGCAGTTAGTAAGTCTCAATATTTTAAACTTCTCATTTTTACCCTGTTACCTAGTTATTAATAACAATTTGTAGCAAATTCGGTTGAAAATATCACCACTTTCAATTACATACTACATTTAGAAAGAGTCACTGAAATGAAATATTCATTAGGGTCCTAAGGGATTCCTTGATTGAATTGTCCTTTGACTCCTTATCTCTCACTTTCTTTCAAGAGTACTGGGTCCAGGGCTTAAAAGCAGACCTGGGAAATATCAAAGATAATAACTCTTTTTCCCTAACTAAAGTCTCTGGGCTGAATGCTGAGCAAGAAAAGCCAACACTCTTCATTTCTACTTCCTGCATATGCCACCAACCACTTTAAACTGTTATGTAATAACGTTATTGCCAAAAGGCAGCTAATTAAGTCTGCCTGACTCTATCCTTCCACTCTTAATATTTAGCTCAAGTGTGGGTGGATGAGCAGTCAGCAAAGGAGAATGTTTAAAATGTTCATTTCCAACCCTTACCCAGATCATTTCTCTCCTTTCAGGGAACATTACATCTAAATCATTAGAAGACAAATGGGTATTATTATATTCTTACAGCAGTGCAGGCAAAAAGCTTCTACTACCTCTCCTGATAACCCATTTTTCCTGTAACAACTCTTTTTGTCAAGAACTTCTACATTACACCCAATCTAATTCTTCTAGTTTAATCCTGGAGTGTTGGAATTTCACTCCCTCCCCACCTTGTTGAAACTGGAGAACAGCTTGTGAGCAATCTCTTGATAATAACCTTCCATATGTCTAAAACAGCCTTTTCTTTCCAAAGTAATTAATCCCTCTCCATTTTTTTACACTTTGCCATATTTCCTAAGCCTTCACACACCTCTGTTTCTCTATGGATCCTCTTCAAGCATTCCCCATATTTTCTGGGGAAATACATTTGCAGAATTGACCAAAACCAAATAGAGCATGTCGCAGTCACTTTACGGAATAAGTTCTGTGCTCAGTATTGTGCAGTTCTATTTTAAGAGTAATTTTTAGGAGTGAACTAGTACACTCATGTTGTATTCTGGCCCAGAAGCCGATAGAGAGACCATCTGATTTGTGCTAAATTCAGATTTAAGTAGAGGTTTCTTTAGAAGAAAATTTGCAGCTTCTCAGCTTTTATCTTTCTGATGGACTTTTTACTAAACTTCAAATTAGGAAGGTTGGTAAACTTTGGGGATATCAAGAGATAATGAAATTTCATAACCTAAAATCATTTATTTTCTTCTATTTTTCTTTAGAATATAGAAAAGGTATATACTTATGTATTTAAAAATTATCTATGCACTATAACTGTACTAATTTGTATACTCACAGTTGAAGGAAATGAGCACCTTTAGAGACAGATCATAAAGAGATAAATATACTTTTGAAGGGTAATACAAACACAGTTTTTGAGCAATGGAACAATATTCTGACATGTTCTGAATGTATGATTCTTTAACAATCGAAGAAATTTCTTAGTTTGATCTATCTCATGTCATCGGACATAGAAAGTTCAAAGGAATAAAATCTGCTGTTATGGTTGTTTAGACTCAGTTTAAAGTTGGTATATAAAAGATAGGCAGGAAATCTTTCTAGAGATAAAGGCTGATTGAGGCGGACAGCTTGGTCAGAGTGTTTAGCTGATATTTGTGTAATGGCTAAGATGGGATTCAAGAAGTTGTGATACTACATTCAGCTAAATGTATGAAGATAGAATGCAATCTCTTTGAGAAGAGAGACTTTGGAAATCCTGGAAACTAGGACAGTGTCTGGCACATAATTGGCTCTCAAAACCTTCAGACCTGTATTTGGTTCTAGGTTCTTTCAAGATACTCTAGTTCATTTCTATTTACAAGATGAGGCTATGCAAAGCCCTCCCCTTGCTTTTAGGTACCTCTTCATTAATGAATGAATCATTTTTTCCTTAAGAGAGAAAGGCATACCTTATTTTATTGTGCTTTGCTTTATTGTGCTTGAAGATATTGCGTTTTTTTTCAAAATAACCGTTGGTGGCAACCCTGTGTCAGGCAAGTCTATGGTACCATTTTTCCAACAGCATGCGATCTCTTCATGTCTCCATGTCATATTTCAGTCTTTTTATAATATTTCATACCTTTTCCTTGTTATAATATCTGTTATGGTGATCTATGGTCTGTGACCTTTGATGTTACTATTGTAATTTGGGGGAGTGCCAAGAACTGTACCCATTTAAGATGGCAAACTTGACAAATGTGTGTGTTCTGACTGCTTCATTGACTTGCTACTCCCCCACCTCTCTCTCTCTTCTAAACCCTCCCTATTCTCTACACATAAAAATATTTAAATTAGGCCAATTAATAACTTACAATAGCCTCTAAGTATTCAAGTGAAAGGAAGAGTCAAGTCTCTCACTTTTTCAATCAAATACTAGAAATAATTAAGCTTAGTGAGGAAGGTGTGTCGAAAGTCAAGTTAGGCAAAAAACTAGGTCTCTGGTGTAAACTAAGTTATGAATATAAAGGAATAGTTCTGGAAGGGAATTAAAAGTGCTATTTTAATAAATGAACAAATGACAAGAAAGTGAAACAGCCTTGTTGCTGATATGGATAAAGTTTTAGTGGTCTGAATAGAAGATCAAACCAGCCATGCAATTCTCTTAAACCAAAGCCTAATCCAGAGCAAGACCCTAACTCCCTTTGATTATATGAAGGCTAAGAGGTGAGGAAGCTGAAGAAGAAAAGTGTGAATCTAGCAGAAGTCAGTTCATGAGATTTAAGGAAAATAAGCTGTCTCCATAAAGTAAATGTAGCAAACACTGATGGAGAGGCTGTAGCAAGTTATCCAGAAGATCAAGCTAATATCATTGATAAGGGTGGCTACATTAAACAATAGATTTTCAATGTAAATGAAACATCTTCTATTAGAAGATGCTACCTAGGACTTTCATAGCTAGAAAGGAGAAGTCAATGCCTGACTTCAAAGCTTTAAATAGCAGACTAATTCTTTTGATAAGGGGTAATGCAACTGAAGATTTTAAGTTGAACACAATATTCATTCACTGTTCCAAAAATCCTAGGGTATGCTAAATCTACTCTGCTTGTGGTCTATAAATGGAACAACAAAGCCTGAATGATAGCACATCTGTTTACTACATAGTTTACTGAATATATTAAGCTTACTGTTGAGACCTATTGCTCAGAAAAAAAAGATTCCTTTCAAAATACTACTGCTTATTGACAATGTCTCTAGTCATCCAAGAGCTCTGGTGGAGAGAACATGGAGATGACTGTTGTTTTGATGCTTGCTAAAACAACATCCATTCTGCAGCCCATGAATCAAGGAGGAATTTTCAACTTTCAAGTCTTCTTATTGAAAAAATACATTTGGTAAGGATATTGCTGCCATGGGGAGTGATTTCTCTGATGAACCCAGACAACATAAATTGAAAACTTTCTGTAAAGGATTCACCACTCTAGATGCCATTAAAAACATTCCTGATTCATGACAGGATGTCAAAATATCAACATTAACAAGAGTTTGGAAGAAGTTGATTCTAACTCTCATGGAGACTTGGAGGGCTTTGAGACTTCAGTGGAGAAAGTCACTGCAGATATGGTGGAAATAGCATGAAAATTAGAATTAGGAGTGGAGACTGAAGATGTGATGGAATTGTTTGAATCTCATGATAAAATTTGAATGAATGAGGAATTACTTCATGGATTAGCAAAGAAAGTGGTTTCTTGAGATGGCAATTTATGAGTGAAGATGCTGTGAACATTGTTGAAATGACAACAAAGGATTTAGAATATTACATAAACATAGTTGATAATGCAGTGACAGGGTTTAAGACAACTGACTCCAATTTTGAGAGAAATTCTACTGTGGGTAAAATACTATCAAACAGCCTGGTGTGCTACAAAGAAATCTTTCATGAAAGGCAGCATCAAAGCATTCAGGAAACTGTATTGATTGTTGTCTTATTTTAAGAAATGGCCACAGCCACCTCAGCCTTTACCAACCAAAACTCTGATCAGTCAGCAGATATCAACATCAAGGTAAGAACTTCACCAGCAAAAAGATTATGACTTACTGAAGGCTCAGATGATCATTAGATTTTTACGAAAGCAGTGTTTTTTAATTAAGTTCTGTACATTGTTTCATTTGACATAATGCTTTTGTACACTTAATAGATGACAATATAGTATAAACGTAACTTTTATAAGAACTGAGAAACCTCAAAAACCCTGTGACTCACTTTGTTGTGATATTTACTTTATTGCAGTGGGCTGGCACTGAACCTGTAATATCTCGGAGATATACCTGTGTATCTAGGAAGGTGTTTGATTCAATGAATAACATGAATCCATTTTGGGTAGGAAATTTGGATTGCCCCAGTAAGGCCAGCAGAAGGCAAAGTTAAAAACAGCAAGATTTTGTTCTTGTGATCTTCTCTTTGTTTGTCCTTCAAGCCAATATTGTATCAAATATTACACTCTGTTATGTATATATTTTTACTGTGTCCTTCACCCTACATCTTAAATATGATAAATCTCTCTCAAAACAAACCCTTCTTATAGGGCAGTAGATCAAGAGAGGTTTTACAGACTGTTGTGTTAAATAGTAAGTATGACTTGAACATGATAATAAGCTTTGAGAATAAAATAAGGTTTCAGTTATATAATATGAATAAGTTCTAGAGATATTGTGATTATAGTTAACAACATTGTATGGCAGACTTAAAATGTATTAAGGGGATAGATCTCATGATAAGTGTTCTTATCACAATAACAGAGTTGGAGAAATTTTTTTTTCAGCCAGAGTCTCACTCTGTTGCCTGGGCTAGAGTGCAGAGGCATCAGCCTAGCTCACAGCAACCTCAAACTCCTGGGCTCAAGCGATCCTCCTGCCTCAGATTCCCAAGTAGCTGGGACTACAGGCAAGCGCCACCATGCCAGGTTAATTTTTTCTATATATTTTTAGTTGGGCAATTAATTTCTTTCTATTTTTAAGTAGAGACAGGGTCTCACTCTTGCTCAGGCTGGTTTTGAACTCCGAACCTTAAGCGATCTGCCCGCCTCAGCCTCCCAGAGTGCTAGGATTACAGGCGTGAGCCACCGCGCCCGAACCCAGAGTTGGAGAAATTTTAAGACTAAGATAAAAAAGACAATAGAGTGAGGTAAAAATAGGCAGGTAAAAGTGGGGACAAGAGTAGGAATGTAAATTTGGATGTACGAGAATATGAGAGGGCAAGAGATAGAGATGGGGAGTCTATGTGGATGAATTTTTTGGGGATAGAGTAAAGCATACAGTACTTATTTATCATTTGTTAATAGAAAGGGTTGAATGGGGTAATTAGACAGTGTTTTTGAGTTCATTCATTCCTTCAACAGATATTTCCTATGTGCTGTCTATGTGCCATGTACTGTGTTAGGCAAGGAATTGGCAAGGAATAGGCTAGGAATTGGCGAGTGAATAATACAGCCATAATTTCTGCCTTCATGGGACTTAAAGCTTAATCATGGGTACTGTGCTGGTGATTCTGTTTCCCTCTCTTGCCTGTCACCCTCTCCATCCGCCTAGACTCTCTGCCTTGAATTGTATGCAGATGACAGCACACTCTGGCTTGCAAACTTGCTTCTGTTTGGCTTCAGCCATGAGAGCCATCAGAGGAGATCAGAAGGCATGAGGAAAAAGAAGTTAGGATATGAATTTCCTAACCCCTTCTTCAGTTATGTTCTTGTAATGGCTACATCTCTATGGCTACAGTGACTACAACTCCCCTTGAGTGACCCCTGACCCACTGCATATCTCCAGCTCTCCCCATTCTGATAACACTGTCTCCTTCTCCTTCCTCTTTCATTTTTTTTTTGTTATGAAATGTTTTTATCAGCAGTCAGATGGGCAAGAAAAAGAACCTCAAAGAGGTTTCTGCTGCAAGTTAAATATGTCTCCAAAATCAAACACATAACCACTGCATCAGGAACAAGCATGGCAGGAGCAGTGGCTTTGTCATCAGTGAGGTGATATTTGTTGCAATGAGGCCGCTGAGCCCTTAGTCCCAGGCTTAAGGGTGATAATCAGTTCTTGTCATTACTAGTCAGTGTATAAATGCCTCAGTTTCTCTTCTTCATCTTCTTAACCCTGCTCACAGATCTTCAACTTATCTCTTTCTTTAGTTCTATGAAACCATCTGAGTCGGGTCCTGTTTAGAGCTGGTGCTTAACTGATACAGGTACATTTTTTTTAAAACAGAGAAATACTTATGTAAATAATTTAAAATTGTTTTAAGGATTATAAAGGGAGGAAAAAAACAAGTATTTAGATATAGAATAATGGGTGTGAGTTAGACAAAGTGGTCACAAATGGCTCCTGTTTAGGAAGTGATACTGAAGTTGAGGCCAGAGGATGAGTGGGAACTACCACGGAGCAAACAGGGAAAGAGCTTTCCCAGTAAAGGAAACACAAGTGCAAACACCAAGAAAAGGTCTTGACATGTTCCAATCCAGAATCTACTTATAACACTTAGGAAGAACATCGGTTAAAACATTCTATGAGGACACACCGAGGGGAAAACAGCCTGAGTGGTAAGATCCTGACTGAGATCCAGTGAAGGACACTAAATTTCTTGGAACAGGAAAAGGCCCACCAGAGCACCATGTAGTCGTGAATGAGGGAAGAAGCTCAGATGAGCTGTGGGAATTAAGCAGCTGCTCAGGCATTAATTTGAAATTGCTGTGATCATGTTGGGACGCAGTGATGATCTACACCACATGATAACAGGCTGTGAAGGAATTAACACGTCAAGATGTTATTTCTTTGATCTTCTTTCACGAGGGTGGCAGGTTTGTCTTTAGGCAGAGGTAGATATCTTCATAGTGTTTCTTTTATTCATAATTATGACATTTAATAGAAAGGAAATCAGATAATCAACAGAGACTTTGAGGTGGTATGTCTGCTTTCCACTCTCTTTTATTTATTAACTTTTGAGAGTAAGGTGGCAAAGAAGGAGTAGAGAAGTTGAAGACAATAAAATATTAAAAGAACATAAAATATTTGACTGTTGCATATTACTTAGAATAAAAGGGGCTTTGAGTATCGATTTACTAAGCATAGTTCAAGGCTTCCAAAAGCAACCACATCTAACTTATTAAATAAGCCTGCCTGGGGAAATATTTATATTATTTTTCTCTATAAATCTAGTTTTCTAATTTGTTTTACGATGTGACCTCCCTTTGTTTGTGGTTTTAGTACAAATTCTGGCATTTAAGAATTATTTAACTGCAGGATATACTAAAACCTTTGTCATGAAGTCAGAATATATTATATTTGCCTTTGTCAGAATTGAACTTCTTACTTGGAACATTTTAAGACATACACAATGTCACACATGAAAAATGATGAAAAATAAGATTTTTAAGGTATTATTCAATCTTATACATTTAAGTAACATATTTGGATTTGGAAGACTTCCTCAGATATCTGCCCAAATACCTCCTAGATGTATTTTAAATTTTGAAATATATTTCTACTTGTGGGCATCTTTTGCTTAAAAGATAGACCACATGATAATTTATTTTTCTTTTAATCAGTTGTGATGTTTCTTATATTTATATTTAAGTAGAATTGCACATGTATCTTATTTCAATTAATGTTGAAATTAAAACACATGGTGTTTACTATGTTCATCCCCTAAACCTCCACTTACTAGCTGAATTTTTCATGTTTACTAATATTTTCCTCACCCACAGGCTAAACCTACTTTAATAAGCACATTTATGTAGCATGTTTTATCTCCAAGTATTTTATAGTTATGCTGTGGGAGTTAGCTCATTGCAACTGAAGTTAAGTGATTAGTAACTCTGATAGAGATGCATTTATGCAAATTATAATTATAGAATCTGAAAAGGACCCTGAGGTCTTATCATCTTAAAAAAAAAACAAAATATCAACACTCAGTAAAAGAAATCATAATACTCTAATCAAATATAATCAAAATTCTACTCCTGCCTCTGATCCCAATATTCATATTGTAAACATCATTGACAAGTAACTGTATATCATGGGTTATAAACCCCTAGAAATAGAATCATTAAGTATAGCAGGCATTAGGCTATGATCTAAATTATCTCTCTGATTTGGGGAATGATTACCTGTTCTATATATTGACAGCTGGTGCTATCATGTTATTTTTATTTCAGAAGATACTGAAATAATAAATTGACTCACTGTAATTATTATCATTATAATTTTGATCTGTTGTATTATTATATATTATCACAATCTATATCCTATATATGAGGAGCAGATAGTACTTCATATTTTTATCTTCCTTTATTATATCATTGCTGAGTGAAATTTAAGAGTGAGACTGGAATTTTAAGACAAGCAGATGTCTTTTACAAAGAGATGTAAAGCTTTTCTTTCAATTTAGATAAGTTTCCTCTATGTTAAAATAGCAAAATTATATACATTGGTGTCCGTAGAATGACTAGAAAGGTAATTATAATTGGTAACTTTGTCAATTCCCATTTGCCTTTCTTTTAAAAAATGAATGGCCACCATGGACCTTCAGGAAAATGAAACCTAGAAAAATAAATGATCTTAAAATAAGATATGCCATATTTTAATAAACAATTGTGTCCAATTATGGAAGAATATGTACTTACTTGCCAAGTGCAAAGCACTCCATCTTAACAGTTGTTCCCTTAGCAGCTGTAACCGTGAAAGGAAAATGGACCTCAATTTTCGGCTCATATTCTCCCATCACACCTTGGAAATAAAGAATAATCTTTAAGCATCAAATGAATGTTGCATTTTTTTTTCCAGTCCTGGAGATGTTACATTGAAAATCACTGTGGTTGGGCTGTTAATGTCTGTTTGATGATTGCTAATTTTTTTGATACATTGAAATAAGAGCCACACTTAGGCTCAATCATTATGATGAAATCCTAGCCTTCCCTTAAGTACTGGATTGCATGCATGTCCACTACCATTTAAAGTAATGATATTGAAAGTGTTAATCAACACTGGAATTATAGTTCAGTTACTGATTATTCTCCAAAAATAAATAAATAACTATGAACATTACTCATGGGAAATAATGTTGATTTTTTTTAAATAAGAAAAGGTATCAAAATTTCCCTTATCATTGCCAAATAACTTAATATTCATCTACTAAGTCACATATTTATGGAATATCTATAATATGCATGGCATGTTGCTAAGCATTGTTGGATTTATACAGACTAATCAGTTTTGCTCTCAAGCACTCAACAAGTATATTCTTAAAGAAGAAACAACATATTGCATCTCAAGTATGGCAAGAAAGCACCATATCAAATTACTGTAATGCAAGATTGGTAGTTATGAGTGCCGTGAATGAAGTATTTCTTACCTGTTATGCATATTTGAGGAGATTGTAAGAATATTTAGGATTTGGATAAGTGGGGAAAAGATAGGAGAGAAGGTAAACGGAGCTGCAGGAACAAAAATAAAGATATGGGAAACAACCAGAAATAACAATATCCATTTTTTGTGGCACATTGATATGGAAAGGGAAGTGATACTAGGTAAATTTGGAAATATAGATGAAATCTGAAAAAAATAGAGGACCTTGATTATCCAAGTAAGACATTCAGACTTTAATTTGTAAGAAATTTGGAGTCATTGGGGTTTTGAATAGGAAAGTGGCATTACTTCATTAATGCAAGATAGAAGTAATAAAGGCCTGAACTTTAATTGTGTCAGTAAAAACAGAGAAAAATGCACTAGATGGGAAAAACCAAGAAAGGATTAAACTGATAAAGTTGGCACACAGTAAGGTATAGGGATAATGTTGTGGGCAGTATCAATAATAACACTACAGTTTTCAGCTTGGGTTTTAAGGGGATGTCAATTTAAAAAAAGAATACAGCTACAGAAGGAAATCTGAGGATTTTCAGTTTAGTGGGATTGAGTTTGAAATACCTACAAGATACTCAGAAGAAAGTGTCTGACCACATAGTACAAATAAGAGAATGAAGCTCAGGATGAATTCTAGACGGGTGATAAACACTTAGAGTCATCATTTACAGGTGGCAGTTGAAACCAGAGATTGTAAAGGGCTTTTATCCATCAAAAAACAATGCTATAAGACATTAAGGTCAGATACACTAGACATGCAAAGAGAGAAAAGGGGTTATCTTTGGCCAGGAAAATCTTTTATGTGCTATCTATCTATCTATTTATTTATTATGGGACATTTGAAATAAGCCTTGGAGGAAGAATGTGGACAAGTATAGATGGAAAGTGCTTAAATTCACTTAGGACGGGATGATTATCTTTTTTTTTCAAAGTAGAGAAAATGTCACTGATGTTTTCATCACAGAGATTTGGCTTCTAGACCTGACTCTGCTAATGACAGGACTGTACCACCTCTGACAGGTCAGCAACCTCTGGGTTTCATTTTTCTAATCCATAAACTGAGGATATGAAGAGAATGACCCTTAGTATAATGTCCTGCTTTAACAGGTTAACTCCTAGGTTGCTTCCTAGGCTAAAGTTTGCTGCACATCAAGAGCCTGATAAATAGCAAGTGAATTAAGTGGTTAGCACTATTATGTCACCCAAAACAGATGTTTAAGAACTTCTTCTCTATTTGTCAATAATATTTTTCTCTTCTACTTCTTTTTAAATATCTCCCCCTGCTTCTCCCCACCATACTTTCCAACTTTCTTTTGGTTAATATATTTCCTCTTCATCTTCTTTTACCCTTTGTCTCTCCTAGCTACTTGAATAGCAGGATTTGGCCTGCTGGTGATACCTATAAACTCACCTGGGTGTACCTGATGATGTGAAGTTTATCTTTAATGTTCCTTTACTTGTAAGGTCCATGGGAGGACTCCCAGCCATCCTGCTCAGGGTCTACCTTTGACTGCTCCCACAAAGCAGACTCCAGAGTTATTTTCTGATCTCCCCACCCAGTCATAGAATTGATTCTGTAGTGTTGTTCCTTTTCTGCCTGTTCGTCTGATGATTCAATAACACTTGATTTATCATGATATTTATTCAACTTGAGCCCCTTACTTGCATGGGTCCTTGTGAGTGCTGGCTGGCAGTTACTGAGTGTTGGAGAGTGTTGGAGAGGAATTCAGGCCAAATTTAGAAAATATTTTTACATATTAATAATTATTTCTAGTAAATTGTTCAAAGAGATCTTTTGAGAAAGGAGCATGAATCTTCATAGCTCCAGCAATTCATTTTGATTTCTTTTTTCCCATTCTAAATAAATACTTCCTTTAGAATTGACTTTTATAGTAATAATTTTGTATTCTTTCTATTAAAGAAGGCCCCATATTTGTACAAAATTTCAGGCCCTTGAAAAACTAGATCTGCCTCCCCCAAAATAATACCAAAGAATTACTGATACTATTGGCTAATGGGAGGCAGACACATATATTCTCTTTGCTCCAGAAAAATGTTTGTGAATTGCAAAGAAGACATTCTTTTATTGCTATAATCCTTAAGAATGACTCAAAGGATTGGCACTGCTGGTAGTATTTGGGAAGTAATTTTGCCTAGATAGAGCCTTCTCGTGTTCCTCAAATGATTTCCATTATGGCCAAATACATTGTTAAGCTTTACTCCAGGGACCAAGAGGTTGTTAACATCTGAAGTACATATATTAAAATAAAATAAAATGGTTTGAATAAGAGGCTTTAATAAATTATATTACTAATTTAAGCTACACTGCAAGGAATTATAGCTTTTTTTAAAAAAATTGACTATGAGAATAGTGATATAGGGACAGAGTAGATCGCTCTTTAACAATTAGTTATATTTAGTGGTTAAGTTTTGCTTTACATTGCATGGAGTAATTATGTTAGAGCTAAGGTTGACTTTACCTTATAGAATTTACCTTCCTTATTTGAAAGATTAGAGAACTAAGCATCAAATAGGTCAAGTAACTGGCTCACAATCTTATAGAAATCTGTTGGTTGGTAGAAATGGAGCAAAAATAGGGATTTTTTTTTTTTTTACCTTATGTCCAGAGCTATTTTCTTGACATTCCTCTGTTAAGAAACTTTAATCACAGCATCTAATAATCTAGGCATATCACATGTACTTCACTAATCATTGACTATCTGCCCTGGTTATATGTTTTATTTCAGCTGCAATTTTTGATATCTCAAGTAATTTGTAGTTTAGCTTGTAATTTCTTTTGTTGGGCAGGATTTGGTACTGAAAGAAAAGGGAAACATCCCCATAAAATACATAGCTGAAGATCAAAATACTGGGCTTGCCTTTTCAGTTAAATTAGCACTTTGATCTTTTGATTGCCCCTAGTATGAAGCTGAATATTGCTCAAGAGACACTGAAATGTGTCTTCACTTCCTTCCCCACACCTGTCTCTCCTGGTTTACTTGGCTGCCCTACTTTAGAATTATGTGCCATTAGAAGGTGACCCCAAATTACCCTAATTCCTAATAAACAGAAGGCTCCCAACCGAGAGCACATTATTCTCCTTCTATATTTCCATGGTTGTTGATTTTCTTATTTATTCCAATTACTTACAAAGAACTAGGGTGCTTTTCCCTAAGTGGAATGCAATTTAGAGCAGTGTTTCTCCAAGCACATTACAGAACAGCGAGCCAATGACATCAGAAAAATCTGGGTCCCTTTTTAAAATTTTAGGCTACAGGGTCTGATTCTAAGCCTAATGATGAAGACTTTCTGAATGTAGGGCTATGAACTCTATATTTTAATAAATTCTCTGGGTAATTTTACATATATTAAGAAAATTCGAAGTTGGATGTTTCATAACTCTGACTTTTATCATGTTACTTGTCATTCTTAGAGTGTAACAGACTGACATGTCTGAAAAAATGGCATGCAGAGGGGCTATAAACACATTGAATTCACCAGTGTCCTAACATTAGGACAAATTATATCCAACTTGTATATATTGGTGCTCTCACTAAAGCTGGGTTTTTTCCTAGTTGGCTGGGAACCCTGTCCTAATTGGTCAGTGTCTATGCAATAGCAGTTGATATTTATCTCTAATAACAATTCTGTCTGATACCCATAGGTAATACACATTTTTAGGATCCATCCAGTAAAGCTTAAGAATTTGGCTGAGCTCACAAGTTGGAAAGTTTTGGCTGATCTTTTTCTTATGTCCAAATAATGGGTACTTACATTTTTACTTTCCACATCTTTTCCAATGATACTCAACATATGTTTCTTGTCTTCTAAGAATAGCAGCTGTCTTCTCAACACTTCTTTTGGGAAATATTTTTTTCCATCTTTTCAAACTCTGTGAGTTGAGTAGGAGCTACTACCTTCCCATATAGATTCTGCCTTCCTGGCTGGAGTTATTAACTTGTGTGGCCACCTGACCCAAGCTTGGCTAGTTAGATTATCCTCTTTCCCTGCTCACAGTAATTGATTCATGGATGGGAAGCTGAGGGTGGTATTTTTTAACTAGGGACCAGGGAGTCTAAGTCTTAGTACTCCCTTGGTAATGAAAAAGAACCTATGTATTTAAGAGCTACTAGAGCTTCCACTATGTGGAAGAAAGTTCAGCTTCCACTGAAGAGAAACCAATTTAGATATACTTAACAATATATATAGAGGAGAGATGGGATTTAGCTTCTTGTCCTTATCTCAGTTAAATAAAACAAATTCCCTAATTTGGTTAAGTTATTTCAAGTTGGATTTCTCAGTTGCAACCAAAAAAGTTCTGACTGAGATGTCACTGTTCCCAGTATAAGTGGTGGTGACTTGATGTTAGGTTCGATCTTATAACCTATCTGTATTCTGAGTCTATCATATTCAAGACACTAACTAGACCAGGCAAAGAACAAGATAGGGTAGGGTTGGGATATTGGCAAAAACAAAGCAATATATTATATATTAGCTTTGTTCTATTTTTTAAGCATTTTTAGTAGAGAATGTAAATTCTAAAAGAGGTTAGAAACATAAGCTAAATAAATATTCTAATAAAAGACAAATAAAATTATAAAAGTATAAAGAAAGTATGGGATATGAGAAGAAAGATTACTGACCAAGAAAACTGAGGAAAATGGGGAACTGCTTTCACTGGATTATGACAGTGGGATTGGAGTTAAAAGATGTGGAGGTGAAAGTTTTAATGACTCTCAGGCAGAAGGGACAGTGTTAGTGAAAGCATAGAAGACTCTGAGGTTTTATCAGAAACTTAATTTTATTACATTGAGTATAAAAAGTAGTGAAAGAGAAATTTCAAATACAAGTCGGGGCTAGATGATAAATAGTATCTAGTAACATGTTTTATTACTCTTCTATTAATATACCTTAACAATGGCTGGATAAATGTGCATGATTGCTCATTTTGAATTATAGCTTGAACAATCAGTAGGTATCTGATTTTATTTAGAGATCACACCTGGAGTGAATATATACACATTTATTTTTATCAATGATTTCATATCAATAAATTGAACACACAGTATGTGTAATGAAGATGTACCCAGAATAAGCATCATAGTAAAGGCCCTGTGAACCGAAGTATAGTTTGCACATTATATGGTTTGCAAATTGAAATGGCATTGAAATTACTTAATAAAATATCTCGGCGCTTTTCTTATTTCACCAGAAATACATGTGACATCAGAATTCTCTACATTATTTTTATTTTATAGTGCTTGAGTTTCAATGGATCTTTCACTTATTATTTTTGTTATTAACTTGTAGAGTCTGAATAGAAATATATAGTCATTGTGCTATGTTATCCCCCTGATAAAATGGAATGAAAGACTAAATAATATTAATAACAATAACAAATAATTATAATAATACTAATTATAAAAATGAGAGAGGCAAGATAGGAAATGACTAAGTAGTGTACATTATGCCTAAGGATATTGTGCTCTGTGTGAGGCATGTAACTGTGATCAACCTTTCCATATATATTAAATATCAACCTGTGATTCATAGATAAATGATGCAAATCCCAACTCCAGCCCTAGCTCTGTTGACACCTTGAGGCAATCACAGAACTTCTCTGGATGCCAGTTTTTTCATATGTAATAAAAGTGCTAATATTGCTGTGGGTTTAGAAATTTTATTATATATCAATATATCTCTCCTTACTTACTATATTAAAATAAATATAAAAGTTGTTATTTCAAAATTTTAATCATTTAGAAATATGTCCAGTTGCCCTTTTCTAAAAATTCTCTAATCAGCCACTGATAAGTAACAATTTTGGGAGCCTACATAGACAGATAATATATTGTTTTCTCACCCAAAAAATGTATATTACCCTGAATCATAATTTCTTGAGGTAAGATAAGGACTGAAGGATCTTCTGACAAGAAAAAATAAATGGTTTGTGTTATCAACAACTAAATGCATCATTTTGAGTAATACTTATATAGGGAGATTGAGAAAAAACTAGAGTTTTATTATTAGGAGAAAATGTTTCTCATCACTATTATATACATCCTGAAAATCAGAGAAGCCAATAAATTTATTCTCCCTTCCCAAGCATCAGGAATAAATTGATCAAGAGGCTGCTTTACACTGTAATTGCTTTCTTCTGATTACTAAATTTTAAGACTTTATTTCCTTCTGTTCTCACCACTATGATTTAAGGAAATACACTCAACTCTCTTCACTATCATCTGAGGGCTCCTTCCATGTGCATCAATAACTTAGAAAAAGATCTTATAAATATAAGGCCAAAAGAAAGCAACTATATATTTTTTCCAAACACATAAGCTTTTTCTGGCATTAAAACAGTATGCTAGATCGAGTGAACTTTGAAAATTTGATACAAAGAGGGGGTTGAATATTCACTTGGAACGAGAAGTTTGTTGAAAAGTTTTTCTATTTTTAGAAAAATAGATATGCTTGCTATTTTCATAAATCTCTATGTAAAAATTATAGAAACATTTTTGTTAATATACGCACATAACCAATACATAAATGTTTTACATTAAGCTCATATTTAAAAACTCTAATGGGTGATTTTATTTTTTTAACTTAAGGTTTCTTTTACTTCATGAAGTGTATGTGTGTGTGTGTGTGTGTCTGTCCATTTGTGTAAGGATTGGAGCCTTTAGAATATTAAAAAGAATAAGAAAATGTTGGTACCTGCAAAAAGATTGGGTATTTTGACTATTATCAGCAAGACCTATGTGAATATGATTCAGAATAACACATAAAATATTTAATAAACTAGAGTTCTCATTTTAACAGTTATGGACCCTTTTTTGAAAGCTAACTTGGGCCCAATAATAAGGGAAGAATGACTATATTGACTTGAAAATTCAATTGACTTGAAAAGTCAATTAAGTCAAAATAATAATGTAATGATAACATATGACATTAATGTTCAATTCAATAATTAAATGCTTTGAAGGTCTCAAAATAATGCTATAGCCCACCTTAATCAGTTAATTCTTTTCAATTGTGATTTAACTAGAAACTGTGATTTCTATATAATTCATTCAAACATTTATGCCTACCACAATATTTATTTTTTATTAAAAATAGAAAGGAATTACTTGAGAAATATGGTGGACTTTACTCAGTGCATTACAGAAATTAATCATAAGTTGCCGTATCTACAGTCCTCTCTACAAAAAACTGAAAGGGTACAGTGAGATACAAATATCATAAAGATGACTCAAGGCACATCTAAGTTATGAGGGAGCTGTTTTTACACACATACACCATCTGGAACGTAAGGAGGATATACAAAGTGGAGAATAAGACTGAGACAATGGGAGAGCAGAGAAACTATATATATTAGCTGAGTCTATTATTGATGAAATAAGGAGAATAGTCATGATGCTGAAACTCTTAGAACTATTTGCACTAGAACTATGTGGACTCAGGTACCTTCCAGCCTCAGTTCACATAAAGTCATACTATATTACAGACTCTAATCTTGGACTTCCCTAATATCTCCTTTTTCTTATCATGTCATGTCTTTCCTGAAACTAAAAGTCCCTTACTTAAATTCACTTGAGTGAGATTCTGTTTCTTGCAACTACCGACATTCGCGCACATTGCTTTTTATTTTGAATTTTTTTATCATTCTTCAGAAGGATTGCTCCCTCCAGAAAAGTTTCTTACCTATAGCTGTCTACCAATCCACACAGTAATCACCCAGAAGTTGAGGAACTTAAAATATTCTGGAGGAATTACTTCTGCCAGCTCACTTGATCAACTGTCTGGCTGCATATCACTGGGAGAAAATGTGACAAATGAGTTGTTTTAAACTATTGTTAAAAGTTTATTTTTATACTTTAATCTGCACAGATTGTCTTCTTATTGCAGTCTTGTTATTGAGAATGTCAGCATTCTGCTGTTCCCACTCACATTTGAAATACAAAACATACCAGCCCCCGAATTGCTCTGCAAACAATTCACCACATATTTTTCTTGTACAAACTCTTACTGATTTCAGAGCCTCCATGTATGATATGGTTCAAAGGGGAGCGTTTCTAGAGGGGAATGCCGATTATCATAGCTTCATCTCAGGGCTTTATGTGCATTAAAGACTAGATGTAAAGAGGGAATAAACATTGACTGAACACCTGCTATAAGCCTGTCGCTTTGTAAAGTGTGTAAGTAAATTGTCATCTAAGTCTCACAAAACACAATAAGGTATATGTGATTATCTACATTTTCAGTAAGAGAAAACTGACTATTATAGTGGTTAAGTAACTCCCTCAACATCACTGAGCTATTAAATGAAAGTGGAGAGAGTCAAACCTAGGGCTATATTAACACTGAAGCCACTTTCCCTCACTGTTCTATGTTGCTCCTCAAGAAAAGTTTCTGTTGTTTGCAAAGTAGAATTTATTATAGTCAGTCCCAATTTTTTAGAAAATTAAATTCTACTTTAAATATTAATTTCTCAGTGAAGTCTTTCCTGACCCTCTACCCTCCCCTCCCTCACCGGGTTAATCTCTTTCTGTCTGTCTGTCTCTCTCTCTGTATATGTATAAGTCTATATATACATATACATATATATGTATATATAAACACTCTGTATGTCATTTCTTTTCTTTTTTGGTAAAACTAATAACAATCATAATCAATTGCTCAATCTTATCACATTTCTATTCTTTTGTTCAATATCTATTTTATTTTTTAATCTATAAATTCAACCAGGACAGGAACCACATCATTTTGTTACCTTTGCATCCTCAAATAGTTCTTGGTACAAGGTCAATACTGAAGAATATTTGATGACTAAATCAATGAATTAATTTGCTATTAATTTTGTGTGAAGATGTGTGATAGGTGACACAGGAGCTGAAAATATTTTATTTTTATATATCTCAATGCTTATGATATTTTCTGTTTTGAGGAAAATTTAAGGTAATTTTTAAACATGGAATCATAAAAATCTACACTTTGTATTAAATTATTGGGATGTGGTCATATGATAATGGAACATATTTTGTGAATGAATAAGCTGATAAAGTCTCTCCATTTCTCTATAATCAGTCAATTATCAAGTTATGTTAATTTGGTTCCTATTACATCTTTCTTATCCATTCCTTTACTTTCATTCTGATTGTCATTACTTTAATGTACATTCCCTCTCATCCAGCCCATTAGCTTTGGCAAGACAACGACCCTTGGTGACCTTTGTAGGAATGCTGATTATTAAATCTTCACAGGATTAGGTATAAGAAAAAGTAGGAGAGAAATTGGAGATAGAATTTGGACAATATCTTGAAAGAAGTCTTGCTATCAAGGCAAGAAGAGAAAATAGGATGGGAACTGGAAGGGACTATGGAATCAAGAAACGATTTCTTTTAGGAAGATAAATATTCTGTTATATTTACTGATGAGAATGCTTCAGTATGATACTGTTTGTAAGAGAGAGATGGAATAATTGCAGATGACAACTCCTTGAACTAGGTAAGAGGGGATGAGATCCAGTGGATGAGAACTGTCAAGAACAGTTCATTTTTTGCAAAAGGAGGTAAGGTAGCATAATACAGATACAGATACAGGTAAGATGCTATATTTGTAACTGGAAAGATTAATAAAAATGGAAATTTAAGGCAATTCCTGTGATTAAAGTTATGTAGTCTTTTCGATCTACAATCAACTATGTAGATAAACCATGAAATTAAGGCTGGATTTGGGATTAGAGATTTGCCAAAGTGAGTATAATATGAACAATAGATTTAAGGAAATAGAAAGTTGAGAGCATGTAGAGGAGAATGTTTATAATAAATGATTATGTAATCTAAGTTAGAAAGGGGTGATACTTGAAAACAGAGGTGTTATGAACAGTGAAATAATGGATTGATCAAAGGAATGGGGGGTCTGAAGAATTGTTCAAGTGGAAAGTAGCAAACAAAATTATTTGCACAAAAAGAGGCTGTAAGCACAAAGTGGTTTACTTGAAATTGAGATTTTGATGAAGGTAGAATGATTGGTAATGCAGACTCAGGAATGGGTGGCTAAACTGGGCTGGAGTACAAGTTCATGGAAAGCAAAGAGGTCAAAAAAACTGAGTGGACAAGGTATAGGATGGACAGTTGATGTAAATATGGGTGTCACCAAGATATCAATAGAATAATGTCTTTAGTAAATGAGGAAGACTGAACCAGGAGCAGGAGGGATTATTATAAGAAGGATGAATGCAACTGCTAAAAACCATGACAATGACTCCTCTCTCTATTCATTAACATCTGAATCTCTTAGTTTTCTACTCAAAGACTTCAATGTACTAGTTCTATTTACCTTTGCAACTTTGCCTCTCACTCTTCCCCTTGTGCATCCAATATTTCATGTACCAGAAATGCTATTTTGAAATATGTTTTATCCTTAACTGATTATAAGCCATTATACATGCTGTTGCTTCTTATCTAAAAGTATCTTAATATGATCCCATGCACACTAAAATTCAGTTTATCAATAAGTTTTACTTGAAATTTTGCCTCATAAAAAAGAAGAAAACACAAAAATAATCCCTCCATTAAAAACCAAAAACAAAACCACAAAAACATGAAACTATTTTAGCAAGAAATCTTATCCTCTACTGCTGGATTACTGTGGTGATTTATTTCTTATGATACCAAACATCTCCTTCCTTGTATTATAGTTATTTATGTATAACTATTCAAATTATCTTACTGATCAAACAAACGATCATCATCAAATCTGAACTCTCCTGTCTAGGCCTACCTTACTCCCAATTCTCCTTTAGTTTTTCTTTGTTTCTAATGTTCTCATAACTTATTTTTTGAACTCCTAGGCCATTATAAGGAAACTTATCATTTCATACAGCTGTATTCTTAACTCTTCACTCTACCTGTTCATCAAAATGAAACCTGGTTTTTCCCATATCATATCCTTTTGGCCTTTATTAGTCAATAGAAGAATAGAATCATGGCATATTGTCAATCCATTCCTTCTCCAAAAGTCCTTTCAAGACTCCAAATCAAAACTGCAATCTGTTAGTCTCTTCTTCTTCCTACTACCCAAACAACACAAATAACATAATTTTTATGGCAATTTGTTGCTTAAAGGGCTCTGTTTACTCAATAATGTTTTTGTTTGGTTTGGTTTGGTTTTTCAATTTCAGCATCTTATAGGGGTACAAATGTTTATGTTACATATATTGCCTTTGTCCCACCTGAGTCAGAGCTTCAACTGTGTACATGCCCCAAATGGTGTGCACCTCACCCATTAGGTATGAATATACCCCCCCTCCTCCCCCTCCCAACTGCCTGACACCACATGAGTATTACTACTAAATATGCACACAAGTGTTGATCAGTTAATATCAATTTGATGATGAGTACATGTGGTGTTTGTTTTGCCATTCTGGAGATAATTCACTTAGTGGAATGGAGTTCAACTCTATCCAGGATAATAGAAGAGGTGCTAGGTCACCATTGTTTTTTGTGTCTGAGTGGAACTCCATGTTATACATAAACCACATAATATTAATTCATTCATGTATTGATAGGTACTTGGGTTGTTTCCACATATTTGCAATTGTGAATTGAGCTGCTATAAACATTTGAGTGCAGATGTCTTTTTTACAGAATGTCTTTTGTTCCCTTGGGATGCCACGTAATGGCATTGCTAGATCAAATAGTAGGTCTACTTTTAATTCTTTGAAGTATCTCCACAGAGGTTGTACTAGTTTGCAGTCCCACCAGCAGTGTATAAGTGTTCCTATCTCTCCACATCCCATGTTTTGGGACTTTTTGATAAAGGCCATTCTCATTGGTGTTCAGTGATATCTCACCATGAGTTTTGATTTGCATTTCCCTGATGGTTAGAGATGTTGAGTATTTTTTCGTATGTTTGTTGGTCATTAGTCTGTCCTCTTTTGAAAAGTTTCTGTTTATGTCTTTTGCCCACCTTTTAATGGAGTTATTTGATTTTTTCTGGCTGATTTTCCTGAGTTCTATAAAGATTCTAGTTACCAGCCCTTTGTCAGTTGTATAGCATGTGAATATTTTTTCCCATTGTGTAGGTTGTCTATTTGCTCTTGTGATAGTTTCATAGTTGTACAGAAGCTTTTTAATTTGATTGCACAGGGGTCTTTTCATAAATTCTTTGTCTAGGCCAATGACTATAAGAGATTTTCCAACATTTTCCTCTAGAATTCTTATAGTTTCATGCCCTAGGTTTAAGTCTGGTATCCACTGTGAGTTGATTTTTGTGAGAGGTGGAAGGTGAGGATCCTGTTTCAGTCTTCTACATGTGGCTATCCAATTTTCTCAGCACCATTTATTGAATAAGGATTCTTTTCCCCAGTGTATGTTTTTCTCTGCTTTGTCAAAGATTAGATTGCTATATGAAAATGGTTTTATATCTGGGTTCTCAGTTCTGTTTCATTGGTCTATGTTTCTATTCTTGTACTAATCCCATGCTGTTTTAGTTATTATAGCCTTGTAGTATAGCTTGAAGTCTGATAAATGGTTGCTTCCCAATGTGTTCTCTTTACTTAAGATTGCTTTTGCTATTCTGGGTCTTCTCTGGCTCCATATGAAGCATAGAATTATGTTTTCTAGATCTGCGAAAAATGATGTTGGTATTTTGATAAGGATTTCATTGAATCAATAGATCACTTTGGGTAGTATAGACATTTTAGCAATGTTGATTCTGCCAATCCATGAACATGGCATGGTTTTCCACCTGTATATGTCCTCTGCTATGTCCTTCCTCAGTATTTCATAGTTCTCCATATGGAGGTCTTTCATCTCCTTAATTAAATATATTTCTAGGTATTTTATTTTCTTTTTTGCTATTGTGAAGGGTATTAGGTCTTTGCTTTGGTTGTTGACTGTTGGTGTATAGGAATGCTACTGATTTCTGTACTTTGATTTTGTAACCTGAGACTTTGCTGAATTTGCTTATCAATTCTAGTCTCATGGCAGAATCTTTGGGGTTTTCTAGATATAAGATCATATCATCAGCAAAGAGCTATAATTTGACCTCTTCTGCTCCCATTTAGATGTCCTTAATTTCCTTCTCTTTTCTGATTGCTATGGCTATAAAATGTAATTCATCACATAAATAGAATAACAAAGACTGCATGATCCTCTAAATAGATGCAGAAAAAACATTCGACAAAATTCAGCACCCTTTTATGATGAGAACACTTAACAAAATGGGCATAGATGGGATTTAGCTAAAAATGATAAAGGCCATATATGACAAACCCACCGCCAACATAATACTGAACAGGAAAATATTGAAAGCATTTCTGCTTAGAATCGGAACCAGACAAAGTTGCCCTCTATCACTTCTATTCAACATAGTGTTTACTCAATACTGTTTTAAGACAAAATGTGAATCCCTTAGCATTTCATTCAAGCCCTTCAAATTTGGATCTTTCCTTTCTTGTCAGTCTTATGTTTAATGACTACTCATCTTACAAATCTCACACTATAGCCACACAGTACTTTTTTCCACTCCCTAAACAAACTATGCCATTTTACAGCCACAAGTTTTTGCCTTTCCTTGTTATTCTTTTAATCTTTTCTCCATTTAATAAACTATCATTCAGATTTTAAAACTATACTCAAATTTCATCTCTCCATGTTTAGAAGAATTCTAATAACTCTATTCCCTGTTTTCACAATGCACAATTCAAACCATTATTTTAGTGCATATCTCATTGTATTTTATTGATGTTTACTTGTCTATCTCTTTCATTGCATTGTGATTTCTAATGGTGAGAAAATAAAGTTTATTCTTCTTTGAACCTACAGTGTCTGAGCATAGATATATTAACTTCTATCTGGCTACACATCACTCTTTGGGCCCTCCTGGATTCTATGATCCACAGGTTTCTGCCATTGAATACTTGATATCATTTGCCTATTATAATTTTGATCTACTCTCTTGGATTTGTTCTGATAAACATTTTCATTATTGCATATTTGTCATTTAAGAGTGCTTCCAGAAAAAACCGAGGTCTTTCATAATGTGTGTATTCTTTCCAGTATTTCTTGTACATTTTGCTTCTTCTTTCCATACATGTCACTATAATTCAAACTTTCTCTACATTTGCCTTGATTGATGGTGTGCTTGGCCTCCTAGACCTGCTGCATTTTTCCTCCATTCTGTACTCTCACTCTAGATTAATCTTCTTAAAATACCATTTTCAGCATTTATTTTCCTTTCTTATTATTGCTTTGTAGTATAGCTTGAAGTCTGGAAGACTGATGCCTCCCAGTTTGTTCTTTTGACTTAAGACTGCTTTGGCTATATGAGGTCTTTTCTGGTTCCATACAAAGTGAAGAATTATTTTTTCTAGATCTGTAAAGAATGATGATGGTACTTTGATGGTGATTGCATTTATTCTGTAGATCACTTTAGGTAATATTGACATTTTAACGATATTGATTCTACCAATCCATGAACAAGGTAGATTATTCCTTCTGTTTACATCTTCTCCAATTTCTTTTTTTAGCGTTTCATAGTTCTCTTTATATAAGTCTTTCGTATCTTTTGTTAAATATATTCCTAGATATTTAATTTTCTTTGGGGCTATAGTAAAAGGTATTGCATTTTTTATTTGAGTTTTGGCTTGACTGTTATTTGCATATATGAATGCCTCTGATTTGTTCATATTAATTTTGAAACCTGAGACTTTACTTAATTCATTTATCAAATCTATGAGTCTCTTGGACAAATCCATGGGGTTTTCTAGATCTAATATCATATAATTGGCAAAGAGACATTGATCTTTGGAACAGGACTGAGATTTCAGAGATGAAACCATCTGCGTATGGTAATCTAATCTTTGATAAAGCAAACAAAAATATACAATGGGGAAAAGAATCTCTCTTCAATAAATGGTGCTGGGAAAACTGGACAGCTACATGCAGAAGAATGAAACTGGATCCCTACCTCTCACCTCTCACAAAAATCCACTCAAGATGGATAACAGACTTAAACCTAAGGTATGAAACCTTAAGAATCCTAGAAGAAGATGTTGGGAAGACCCTTTCAGACATCAGCCTATGCAAATAATTTTTGAAGAAGGTCCCCAAAGCAATCATCACAGCAACAAAAATTAACAAATGGGATCTGATTAAATTAAAAAGCTTCTGCATAGCCAAGGAAACTATCATTAGAGTGAATAGACAACCTACAGAATGGGAGAAAATATTTGCTGTCTGAAAATCCAGTAAAGATCTGGTAACAAGAATCTATCTAGAACTTAAAAGAATCAACAAGAAAAAAAATCAAACAACCCTATCAATAAATGGGCAATGGAAATGAACAGAATCTTTTCCAAGATAGAATAATGGCCAGCAAACATATAAAAAAATGCTCAATATCTCTAATCATTAGAGAAATGCAAATCAAAACCACAATGAGATATCACCTAACCCCAGTGAGACTGGCCTTTATCAAAAAATCCCAAAACAAAAAAATGCTGGCAAGGATGTGGAGAGACAGTAACACTCTTACACTGTTGTTGGGACTGCAAATTAGTGCAACCTTTGTGGAAAAGAATTTGGAGATACCTCAAAGAGCTAAAAATAGAAATACCATTTGATCCAGCAATAGCATTATTAGGCATCTACCCCAAAGAGCATAAGCCATTCCAAAATGAAGACATCTGCATCCGAATGTTTATAGCAGCACAATTCACTATTGCAAGGACGTGGAAACAACTCAAGTGCCCATCGATTCATGAGTGTATTACTACAATTTGGTATATATATACAATGGAATATTACTCAATTATAAGAAACTACAGTGATCTAGCATCACTTATATTTTTCTGGATTGAGTTTGAGCCCATTATCCAAAGTGAGGTGACACAAGATTGGAAGAATGGGCTCCACATGTACTTGCCACCAAATTGGTACTGCCTGATTAACACTATGGTGCTCAAATGGTGGTGGTGTTCTCCAGGAATTAGGGGGTAGGGGATAGACTCACAATTGAGGGATGCGGTGAGCATTGTGGAGGGGAGGGGCATACCTCTAACCCTTGCTAGGGAGAGGCAAAGATATAAAATATAACGAAATATTTGTACTTTTATATTTTCCTGAAATAAAAAAAAATTAAAAGAAAAAAAAAACTCCCATTACTATGTTCTATATTGATGAAATTCAAACTCTTTATTTTGGTGTATAAAGCCCTAAAAATATGATCCCAAACTGATTTTCCTGCCTGAGTTTCCACTTGACCATTGTAAGCCTCCTGCTCTTGTTAGACTACCTCCTAAATGGCACTTAATCATTCATTATGTTGAAATTTTTAACATATATATATATATATATATATATATCTACTCAAATACTTTCCATTAAAAAGGCTAGAGCAAATTCCTTTTCTTCAAGAATACCTTCCATAACCATTGGAGTTATATGTAACTACAATGATGGATCCATCCTATAAACTTGTACAGAATTTACTATTTATACTTTTCATCTCCATTTAGTCATGTTTTCTTTAATGTTTTATGATTGCATATACTATTTATCTAATGAGATAGATCATTTATTGGTGACAAGGGCCATATCTTACACTTAATTTTGGCTTATATATGCTCTAATTGTGGTAAGTTCTGTTGCATGCACATAATGCAATTCTGCTATAAACCAAGTGATAAGAGTTAGTTTTTGAGCATCAATTATACTTATAGAATGGAATGATGACTACTCCTAAAATACATTAAAGAAGTTATTGTTATTCAGGACTAAAAAGACAATATAATGAGTCTAGGATTTTTACCAAATCCTCATAAGGACTTTCAGATTTCAGTATCGTTTGGGGAGTGTGATAGTTAATTTTAGGAGTCAACTTGTCTGAATGAAGCAATACCTAGAAAGCTAGTAAAGTAAAATTTTGGGGAGTATATGTCAGGGTGTTACCAGAAAACCATGTGGAAAAGACCCACCCTAAATGTGGGCAGGCACCATGCAATTGTTCTGGGGCCCAGAGAGAACAAAAACAGATGGAATGTGTGTGTCTATCTATCTCCTGGAACTGAGATAACACTCCTTCTCTACTGTCCTAGAACAGTTTCCTGGTATTTGTACTCTAGAACTTATACCAGCACCCCTTAACTCCCTACCCCTGCTCTCCTGAATTCTCAGGCCTTCAGCCTCAACTGAGAGTTACACCCTCAGTTTCCCTGTTTCTGAGGCCTTCAGATTTGGAATGAGCCCCACTACTAGCATGCCAGTATCTCCAGCTTGCAGAAGGCCTGTCATGGGACTTAACCTCCACAATCACATGAGCTAATTCCCCTAATAAATCTGCTCTCATATATCTATGTACATATTCAATAGTTCTGTATATTCTCTATGTAGAACATTACTAATACAAAGAGACTTTGACTTTATCAGGTTTTGATTCTATATTGATGTATTCATGTGTATATAACAAAAAGCTATAACATTTTTAAAATAGATTAGCTTATTAATATATTATAGATCTATTTATTCTTCAATCATTAAGGATATTTGCTTTAGGTCTTTGACATTGGTGAAATGAAATTCTGTCTTAAGTCTGTTAATGATGATAAGCCTGTCAGTGCATTTGAGTTTTTACCAGTCTTCCCTTTCTTGAAAAAGTCTATTATATCTTGGCAATATATTATAATAGGACAACTTTAATCAGTTGCCTTATCATTTTTGTTGAATATATTATCTAATATTAAGCCAAAATAAAGGAGAGAAATAATTATACTATCAATTAATTATAATTATTGAATGCAATTATTGATATTAAAAAGCAACAGCATCTAGGAACTGCTATTTATTTATTTTTATTTTATTTCAGAGTTTTACAGAGGTATGATTGTTTTGGTTATATAAATTGCTTTTGTAAAGTTCGAGTCTGTTATAAGTGTGCCCTTCACTCAGTGTGCATTGTACCTGTTAGGTATGAATTTACTCATTCCCTCCTACCCCCTCCCCCTATTTGATTTCGGATGAGTTTTACATCTATATGTACCCATAAGTGTTTTTCAATTAATTCCAATTTAATAGGCTGTAAAATATATTTTTTCTTTAAAAAAGGAATGAGTCAGCAGAGTATTCATAATGGAAATAGGACCCCCTTTGCAAATTGTCGTACTGGTACTTCTGTTTGGATGTGAGTGAGTGCTTTCAGAAGAGGAACAGAAGGAAGACGGTACTCACAGTAAGAGTTTACTGTACATACCCTGTTACACAAACATTGAATTTGTTACATAAACATTGAATTTCTAACCCTGAAAAGTCTTTGGGAGTCTGTTTGTTTGTTTGTTTGTTTAAGCTATATTTAACTTATTCCAGCTCAACAACTCTGATTTCACAAGTTAAACTAGGTTTAGTAAAATCAAAGTTTGGGGGAGTAAGCAATTTCATTATAAATTCAAATATAATCTGTAAACTCTTGTTTCTTACTTCTAATTGTATTGTGATTTTTTAGATAGCTGGTTAATGGATTTGTGAATGACTTTTGTAAGTTTTAACCCATTTCTCCCTTATTTTTAAGTCACCTTTCTATAAAATTGCTAAAGTTACGGAGATAAATTAGAACCTGAAATGACAATTAGAGGTCTAGTGCAATATTTTAGGTTATGTATTAATCATTGTTACATGATTAATGATAATATAAAAATGAAAATAATATCCAATCCATATATGAGGCTTCCTTTGTGTCAGATGTTCTTCTAAATCCTTCAGATATAATAACTGTAATCTTTATAACCCACTGAATTATTCTGAATATTTGCCTCATTTTATCTCTGAGGTCACATGGCTATTAAATGCTAAAGCCAGGATTGGAATTCAGAAGTCTGGCTTTGGAGTCATGCTGTTCTTCACAATGCTAAATAATGAATGAATTGTATTCCATGTGTTCTGTGTTAGATCTGCACTTTCCAAAACAAAGGCCTTTTTCCACAGAAATTGTAAGTAATAGTTTGGCTGCCATTTAGCCCACAAAATACTACTTAGTTCATAACTATTAATCTACTATGCTAACATAGCTATTTTGATTCTAGGTCACAGGAGCAAGGACACTTATTGTTATGAAGACAAAAGAAATAAACTACCTCTCCTTTCTATATGTGCATCTTTTATATATGCAAAACCAGCCTCAAACAAAAATGTGAAAAATAAATGTGGTTTTTATTTTTTTAGCATGTTCCACTTCTTTTTAATTCTCTTTTTTCCCCAGTGTCTTTGCATGTTTTTCCTTGTCTGCAATGCCAGCCTCGAATTGAGGAACTGACAAACTTTTGTTTCTTTAATGCTGTACTCAAATGTCAACTCTGTGTAAATACTCTCTATGGCTCTATGGAGTTAGGTTTCTGTCCCATACCCCTAACATATGATACCTCTTTATCTTATTCTTTACACATTGTGATGTGACTTTTAACAGGACCCTTACTCTGTCTATCTTCCCTACCAGATCATGAGCTCTTTGAGGGTTGAAGATTATGTCATTCTTGAATCCCCAGTACCCAAAACAAAACAAAACAAAAACAAAGACTTGTGCCCGATTCTTTACATGTATAATTATTTGCATCAATTTCAAAGGCAGATAAAATCACTGTCATATGATTCAAGACACGAAGGTTCAGAGAGGATGGGATGCATAGTTAAAATGAGGCAGAAGTGGGATTACTACCTAATTAAATTTGCCTCAAAAGCTCTCTGCCTGGCCCCATTGATATATAAAATGAATCAACTTATTAAATGACCTTAAATTCCCTCCTATGATTATGTTCACAATCAGTCCTACCTCTCTTTCCATGTAACCCAAACTCCCTTTTCTTTGGGAAGCTGGATTCAGTAAGATGTGAAAGGAATAAGATATACATATAGTGATGCATTACTTAATGACAATGGTAAGTTCTGAGAAATGCATGATTAGGTGATTTCATCATTGTGTGAATATCACTGAATATACTTACACAAACCTAGATGGTATAGGCTAATATGCACTAAGTTATATGATATAGCCTATTGCTCCTAGGCTACAAATCTATATAGCATGTTATTGTGCTGAATACTGTAGGCAATTTTAACACAATGGTAAGTATTTGTGTATTTAAATATATCAAAACATAGAAAAACCATAGTAAATATATGATACAGATATAAGATCACAAATGGTACACTTGCATATGACACTTACTCTGAAAGAAGCTCACAGGACTGAAAGTTGCTCTTGGTAAGTCAATGTGTGAGTGGTGAGTCAACCTGAAGACCCAGAACAATACAACACTGTAGACTTCCTAAACACTGTACACATATGCTGCACTACATTCATTCATTTTTTTTCCTTTAGTAATAGATTAACCTTGGTTTACTGTAATTTTTTACTTTATAAACTCATTTTTAACTTTTTGACTCTTTTGTAAGAACACTTAGCTAACACAAACACATTGTTCAGCTGTACAAAAATATTTGCTCTATACCTTCATTCTATAAGCTTCTTTCTATTTTTAATAATTTTTAGTTTTTTAGTTTTAAAAATTTTTTTCTTAAAAACTAAGACACAAACATACACATAACCTAGGTCTACATATGGTCAGGATTGTTAAGAAGTCACTAGATGATCAGAATTTTCAACTTGATTACAATCTTACGAGACCATTGTTTTATATGTGGTCCATTGTTGCTTAAAACGTTATGAGGCACATAACTGTAATTCAACTAACATACACTAAAGTGAAAATCCGATCTTGAATTCTTTCTGTGGAATCTTATTTTTAATACCATAATGATTACTCACCTAAATGACTATATTATTGGTGGAATTTTAGCCTGAGTGGTGTATTATGTCATGAGGAAGGGGAGGTTTTAGACAATGGGTCTTGCTACATTTGACCAAACTGCCTAAGAGTTCATTTCTGAGCTGAGAGCCTCTATATTGTTCCTACTATTTTTTTTTTTGTTGTTGTCATTTGTTTTCTTCCTTTGCATCTGAATTTCAAATTCCCCAAAAGCTTCTGGAGGATATGTCTTTTATTTACACAAAGGCAAAATCACACAGGCCTGTGGCAGTGGCTGACTTCGGTAAGGCAGCTATTTATACATATGAATCATTAATAAGTTGCCCATTTGTAAAATTTGTACTATATGCATTTGATCATGATGATGTTAGGATGACAACAAAATATTTCTTTATTTTGGCTTTCATTTATTTATTAAACCAGTGAGTGATGAAAATATTCTTTAAGATTCTGGGTTCAGCATATTTTTGTTTTCTTTTTCTTTTATAACTAAAATTTTTAGCAGTCTGACATTGTAAAAGAAAGCCTATATTTAAAGAAAAAAGCATTCAGTAATATTAAATAGACTCTACTAATTATTAAGAAAATTAGACTCTGAATTCTCTTGACAGATATTTTGACAGATAATTAACACACTGTGTATCAGGTAACCTTACATTCTCTATGGATGAATCTTTCATTCCCAAAGATGAGGATAACCCCAATTTTACTTATGTGGGTTACTCCTTGCACTCTGTCTAATTTCATAAATTTGATAGATTCTCTCTTTCTTGGTGAATTTAGAAGAATACCCTTCACAATATTTATTCCAATGAAACTAGGAAGAAGCAAATATTGATGGTTTTTGTAAAGATCATCTCTATCTATGTCCTTTGAACTTGATTTCAGGTAACACTGATGAAATTAATGCAAGAGCCTCAGTGTGACATTGACATTATAAGGGAGGCAGGATGATACAATGACTTCAAGCTCTAATTCCACATCTCTCACCAACTATGACTCACCTTGGGTGAGTCCCTTAACTGATAGTAACTGAGCAGTGATGTATAAAGGTTAGGATCACTTTTTGTACTTATATACTCTTAGAGTCTGACAAGCGTAGATAAGATGACCTGCTACCTGTCTAAAGCAAAAATTCTTTAACTATAAAAAAAGAGAGGATCAACATACTGTTTTGCTGTGATGACTAAATGAAAGAATGTATGAAATGCTTTCAGCACGGTGGCTGGTGCATAGTAAGACCGTTAATCATTATGAAGCCTTCCACTTATGCTGCTGCTATCACTCCCCCACAGCACTGAAAAACAAGGGTTATAAAATAGTAAGATAGTAAGATGAATCATTGAGATCTATCATTGAGTTTTAAAATATTTTGAATAATGTCAAGATTATATTGATATAAGTGAATTACTTCCCAGTATGTCTACTTTGAAGAACACAATGCTCATTCGAATATATGAGGTTCAGTACATTTATTAAAAAATAGTATTTTATGATAAATTTGCAAAATATCTCATTGGGATGAACCATGAAAAGAGCACTTCTAAATATTACAAATTACTTTCTAGAAGAAGTAGTTTTAGAACTTTCAATATCCTGGATGCGATTTTTTTAACACTGGATAATAAAAGTAATCACAAAATAACAAATTCAATATCCTTGCAGGATAATGAAAACTTTAAAATATCCACCATAAGTTATTCAATTTCAGACAAATTAACTGAGACATAATGTGAGAATTAGTTCAAACGGGAAAATGGAAGGAAATAATTTAAAATGATTCATAGAGAGCCTTAAGGTTATTTTTAAATACCTTTCTGGATACTCTGAAAAATTCAGGTAGATCATAGTAAGAAGAGCAGTACAAGGTAAGAAAGTAAAACAGACAACCATGGGAAAATGGGCACTTTATTAATAACAGAAAGATTGCCTAAATAAAGTGAAAAGAATAACTATCACCTATGGCAGCTTACTTATGAGGATACCCCTCCAAAAAAAGCATGTTGACCTAAATTTAAATAATTACCTTAAAGGTGCTCCAAAACTAGAAATTAAATGCATTTTAAAATATTTCATAAAGCAAGTGATCATTGGCAGAAATACTGTGACCACTTGATAATTACTATATAGTCATAGCTACTTATTGAAATAAAACAAAATGTTAGAAGTTCCCTTACCTGACTGAACATACAAATTCCCAGTGATGCTTGTCAAAAATATCTCTATTCTTTATTTCAGACTGACTGAATCAAAGGGAAAGACTCAGAAATCTGTAATTTTAGCAAGATTGTCCACAACATGATTCTGTTACAGCCTTTCATCCACCTTTTGTTTGGAAACCCAATCTGTTATATTATAAATAAGAGACTTAAAAATATGAAGACATATATAACATTTAAAAAAACACATGGCAAGTAATGATTAGTTAAATGGTTCTCAAATATACTGAATATGAAATATGAATATATAACATGAAATAATGAAATATCTGGAAATACCGTGGCAAATAAAGATTCCTGGGATTTATAGGGTGAAGACAATTTGTGTGCAGATCTTAATCAGGTTCTTCCTTCCAATCCTCCCTCTGAAGGAATATTACAATCTGGATGGCTTTGTTTGGTGGGTCCAGATGATGCATTTGAAGGCTAAAATTCTCCTGAGACCTCCCAGGGAAAAGTAGGTCTAGGGTTTTATTCTTTTAGAAAATTCCCTAAAAATCTCTGCCTTTGAAGGCCTCTAAAGGACACTGCATAGTCTGCTAGCTAAGGGTGGTCCTGGGAGGGCCTGATGACTCACTAAGGGAGAAAGTGCTGTTGCACCTTGGGGAGAAAGATCATTTGGATTTATTTATTCTATTACTTCAGTTGGGAGAGGGCTGCTGCTGCCCCTTGGGGAAGGAGAGCAGAGACACTCGCTGTATCTCCACAGAGAAGTGCTTCTTACTGATTTATCTGCCTTACAATGTTCTGGAGTGAAAAATGCTGATTTCTAAAACTGCCCCAGAAACTCTAGACAGACCTTGAGTATGGCCCAATACTTCTATTTTGCATAAGCATCATAGA